>BJCM01224483.1:0-14669 GCA_018326385.1 Flaveria bidentis | reverse complement strand
ATGATGTTGTCGATGATGATGATGATGATACATCTGCTGCGGGTGCCACATCTGCGAGTGAAAGGAGGACAAAGAAAGCTAAAGACCAAGGTTCTTCCACATCCGCCCCATCAGCAGAGGAGCATATGATACAAGACAAGAGTAATGTCTAGTTGTTTATGTTATTTAAAATCATGTGTAACTGAATATTGTATCAAATTAATGTATATAATGTTTTTATTTTGTTTAATGTGTTTCTGTTTTGATTATCAACTAATGATTGTTGTGTTACATGTCTAAATCAAGTAGATCCAAAATTTCAGAGGGATGAATACGATGTTGCTCCCCTTCAGTAGGTCAAGACTCAACTAACCCTGATTCCTGATCTGCAAGGGATTGTCAAGAGATCAGTGAGTTACACCCATGAAGAAGGGGAAATAATTCATGATCTTACTAATGAGCAACTGGTAGAAATGTTCAAGCTCAATCCCAATGAGATTGTCAAGGACGCTCCAACTTTTGAAGTAACCAGTGACGACGAGCTGAATGACATTGATGAGATAGAGATCGAGGACGTCACTGCAGAGCACTATCCAGAGTATGCTGACAAAGAGGGAAATGTGGTCCCCAATCTGGGTGATTCCCTGGTTAGTGCTATGTTTGATATGTTAAAGTTGGAGCAAACATCCGAGAAGGTTGAAGAACAAGCCCAAGTCTCAAACACCAATGTTGATATCAGAAAGGCTGAATAGGCTGTATGTTTTGAGGAGATCCGAGCCCAACGCGATGCTCTTAAACCGAATGTCTACACCAAGCTCTACAAAGTGAAGAAACATCATAAGGTGTCAGGCAAGATTATCACGTGGGCCCATTTTGATGATCTTAATGTATACGCGGTAAAGAGAGAGAAGGGTATTGAGTACTTTAGATTCCCGCTTGATCTAAAGTCTCTTCCTGGTTTTGAGCTCAACCAGCTGGCTAAACTAAAGCTATTATACGCTGACCCGAGTAAGATGTCAGGCTAGTTTGAGGCTGCATTGAAGAAAGAGTACCACACCAGGTGGGTCAACTTCAAACCTCAATAACCTACGAGGTATATCAGACGGTCTAAAGTTGATCCCATAACTGGAAAGCCAAAGATAGTGCTGAAGTGGAGTCCTCCATGCACAAAGTCAAGAATCTCTCTCAGGGAAATGCCATAGGATTGGAGAATAGGGGAGGCGGTCATAGTTCTGAACAAAGAGGGCAGAATGGATACTATTAGGATATTTGACCTGATTTGGCTTACCAACTTGTCAACTGAAGATGTCTACACTCTATACAAGTGGCCACACTTTTATGACACGCAGGATATTATACAAGCCCTCCAATTCCAAAATGTGATCAGACTCTGCTTTGCATTTGAAATACATGCAGGAGTCACAAGAGAGGAGAAGTACAAGAAATACGAGGAGGTTATGAAGAAGGTAAGACAATAGATGAATCTAGGTCCAATGGGGAGTTTGTTGATACATGTGTACCTTGATTCTGATCTTAATGTAAAATGTCTTTATTGTCTTACATATATGTAATAGTTGGGTACTTAATGAAATGCAAATGTTTGGTTGTGTTTATAATGTTTAATATTTCATTAATGAGTTGTTTAACGCTTATCGAATTGATTATATAGGTTTGTGGTTGTTTGAACTATTGTAAATAATGTAATGATAATGAATACATTCAAACTTAGTAATATGAAGTTATCATGCGAAGGCCCATGCTAATGGACCATACGCATGAACAACTTCATGCGAATGACTCAGTCGCACGACTGAACCAGGAGACTGGATCAGTCGTATGATTGGAACATGAGATTGATTCAGTTGCATGACTGAACACTCAGTTGTGCGAATGGATCAACCGCATGGCTCAATTGCACGACTGAACCATGCTAATGGTTCAGTCGTCCGAATGAGCAACCCTAACCTATAAATACCACCTAATTCGTGGAAGAACATAAGCATTGAATACACTTTTACTCCAGACTTACCCTAGCCGTCCAGAGACCCCTAAGAACCTATTCCAAGTTCATAGATCATAGTAGATCGATTCCTACTCATTCTTAATGTTTAGATTTAATAAATAATTGTTTCTACGTGCGTTCTCGGTTAGTATTTCGTTCAACACACGATCCTAACAATGTTTCTTGCAAATCCATCTTGTACATGTTCCCTTTCCTAGGGGCTCTTAGTAGGATATGCTCATGAGGAATAATCACCCTGGGCTTGAGAACAATGCACTCATGCTCAGTAAAAAGCATGTTGTGACCTTGCCCCTTCTAGAAATGTAACCACCTTCATCTCCTCCAAAAGCAACTGGTCCTCCATCAATCCTTTCAATGTTCTGGAGTAGTTACCTATTACCTGTCATGTGCCTGGAACAACCACTGTTAATGATCCAGACATTTTTGTTTGTCTTAAGTTGTCCCTACACAAAGAAAATGATTAGTTACATCTGAAACCCAAGCCTTACTTGTCTTGGGCTCACAAATTAAAATAGAAGGTAATGCAATAGTAATGACCCTATGGTTGTGCTAAGAGGATCTTGAGCTATTGTTGATGGAGAATTTTCAATCACTTGGTCTTTCTTAGACTTCCACACCACCTTTAGAGTCTTGGACTTGACCTTCAATACTTCAAAAGCTTTTGATGCTTCGGAAGTTTTGATGACTGATCCATCGGAAGATTTTGTAGACACTGCAACAGACTTCAGTGCTTCGGAAGTATTCCTTCCTTCCGAGACCAACTTATCTTCCGAAAATTTTCCACTTGTCTTCTTCTTAGATTTGGAGCTTCCGAAGGAAACAGATTTTCCTTCTAAAGCTTGCATCTTCTTGGAGCTCTTGGAAGTCCTTACTTTTGTCATGTGAAGAGTACCCTTAGGATTGTATGGACAATCCTTAGCAAGATGAGTAGAACTCTCACACATAACACACTCCATTTTCTTCTTCCCAAGAGCCTTCTGCTGGGAATAAGACTGACTTTGGTCACATCCCTTCTCCACCTTCATTTTTGCACATGCTGAAATAGTCCTTTTAGGCTTGGAACTGTTATTGGAGTTTGATGGTCCAGGCTGTGTAGTAGTGGTACATAGCAGATTAGTCTTCTTCTTGGAACTGAGATGATTTGAACAAGAACCAGAACTAACTTAATCGAAGAACTTAGGTTGATGTCTTCAGTCTTAACTACTTCAAAACTAGCAGAGAGAAAAACTTGCTTCTGCTTAGAGTCAAAAATATCCTTGATCTCTTGAGCCTTCCTTGCTTTTCTTTTGCTCTTTTTGATCAAATTCTTTCTCATTGACTTGGTCATCACAGTCTTCTTCTTCTTCTCAGAAGAATAGTGGCCCTTCTTAGAATCCTCCTCTTCACTCTTCTCAGAGGATCTATGAGAGGAAGCTCATCTTCACAAGTTCCACACCTAGGAGATCTTACTGATATGATTATGTGTGGAGGAGCTATCTTATTTGATCTTAGTCCCTACCAGTTTTTATAGCACACCTTGTTGTGTAGGGATGAGGATCTCATGTTCTTGAAGGTCTCTTCTTCTTGAACACATTTGTCTACCCTGGCTTTGTTGATCACAAGCTCAGCCTGGCACTCAGTTTGCTTGGTTATGAGATCCTTGATCTGAGTCCTAAAATCTGTGTGCTCATGTTTTAAGGACCTGTATTAACTTTAGCAATGCATTTAGGGGTACAGAGATGTTCCAATTCCTTGGCTTCAAGGGTACAGAGATGTTACAGTCAAAACCTCCTTCTTTAACAGCAACAGCAGCTTGCTGCTTTGGCTTCTCATTTTGGGGGGCTTTTTCAGTGTAGTTGGGTCTGGACTGTGTTTGGCCACCATTTGTTCTAGGTTCCTCACACTCCCTGACAAAGTGGCCGATCAAGTTACAGTTATAACACTTGACTTTGCCTTTGTCCAGGCCAAACTTTCCACTAGTTGCATTGCTTGGAAACTTCCTTCCTGTCCTCTTGTAGAACTTCTTGGCTTTATGAGTGAGAAGAGCCATCTACTGAACTATCTCCATGTACTATAGATCATCTGGATAGATACAGTCCAGGTCTTCAAGAGTGAAAAGAAAGTTGCCACAACTTTCACGAGAAGACAAAAAAGCTTAAGAAGAGCTTGTCTCTTGGAATGGGCTTCCTTGAGTGTTGTTCTCCCTTGGTGTCTCTGGGAAGGTGATAAAAGGACCCTTTGGTGAGTTGTCAGGGTAGCATATGAGATGATGTTGGGGTTCTACGTTATCCCTTTCAACCACATGCAGGCCTGAACCTATTTGATTGTTGGAGTTGCCAGATGAACCTTGCATGTTCATCTCCATCTGGTAGCCACTGAGAATCCCATATAACTCAGTCAAAGTAAGAGTTTTGAGATTTTCAGTCCTCGTGATCACCACACAGTAGTGTGTCCACTGCCTATGAAGTGAGGACATGAACTTCCATACAATGTCCCTATTCTTAAGAGGAACTCCTCCATCCACAAGGGTATCCACTATCTTAACATACCTGAAGTATTGCTGAGTCATGGTTTCAAATGTTTTGAAGGTGAAGTTTTCGAATTGCTGCTTCAGGAGATCTTTCTTATTCTCCTTGGCTTTAAAGGAACCCTTATACATCAGTTTCAGTGCATCCCACAACTATTTTGCACTTCTTGAAACCTTTGTATACAGAGTTTAGAAGAGAAGTCTGAAGGGCTGTCATGGCTTATCTATCAATCTCTACTCTTTTCCTATCTTCAACAAAGTAGTTTGCCTCAGCCTTGGGGATTATACTAGCACCTGTAGCAGAGGGGGTGCTAGGTATGTAAGGTCCATTTTCAACAGACTCCCACATTCTTCAGTCTAGAGACCTGATGAAACATTCCATTCTCAGGCACCAAGTATCAAAGTCATCAAGAGTGATCAGTGGGGACTTGTTCATGGTCCTAGTTTCCATATCAGTCTTGAAAATGGCTGCCATTTGAAAAGTTTAGTATTTGTGTGTGAGAGGGTTCTTATGATAGTGAGATCTTATATCAAGAACCTAGAAAGCTCTGACACCAAATGCAAGACCGGTCAAGGGGGTTCACTTACAACACAATAACACAAAGAGGAGATTAACTAAAACTTAATCAAACAGTAAAATGGATTAACCACAAGTAAGACACTAAGAACATAAGTAATGTAAGACATAAAACACAAGAGCACAAGTATATGGTTTTCAAAAATGCAGTATATTGCTTTCTCTATGTTCTATTGCAAGTGTTACAAAGCATAAAGAAAAGATACAAGAACATGAGATACTTATACTATATCCTACAGCCGACCATACTATGAAAGCCAGCTCGATACAATTCACTAGACACAAACAAAATCAATTGTAGAGTCAAAAGGCAGATCGCCTTTTGACTAGTGACTATGACATGCCATAGCTCACATCCTTATCTATTATAAAAAGGATAAAATACATGAAGTAGAAAGTTACAGACTCAAGACCTCAATGTACAGTTACTAAAAGCATGGACCTTTTCACCAAATCATGTAAGATGGTGACTTTACAGAGATGCAGCGGAAAGGTGTCCAGCTTTATGGAAAAGTACATCAGATAAAGCATGTTACTAAAAGTCTTTGGAAGAAATCTGTCTTCAAGAGTTTAGGCTTTTGAATATTTTGTCTCAGAAGCTTTAGAAGACTTCATCTTTGGCTTCGCAAGATATTGGTCTTGGCTTCAAAAGATTTTACACCTAGAGTATTTTCTGTTGTAAGTGTAAAACTTTCTAAGCATTCTTCTTCAGTACTTGTGCAGAATGCATGCAGAAAGACTTTGGATGTTTGGGTTGCATCAGCCTCTTCATAAATTCTCTACAGACTTCCTTCAAAATATTTCTCTTTAAACAAAAAATGTATGGCTTGTGCCAAGGACAAAAACATAAAAAACCACATAAGCCCAAACTTGAAAATAGCATAACTTGTCCTCTCGAGTTGTTACATACTGATTTGTTGGGCCCAATCAACGTTAAATCATTGCTAAAAAAATGCTTTTGTCTTTTTATTACAGATGATTTCTCAAGATATTTATGAGTAAGATTTCTTGCTCACAAGGGAGAAGTTGCTGAGGAATTGCAGATGTTAATACTTTTAATCGAGACTATTAGCAAGAGAAAGGTTCCGGCCCTGAGAAGTGACAACGGTACTGAATTCAAAAATCAGATTCTTGTTTTGCTCTGTGCTCAAAAGTGAATTGTGAGACAATTTAGTGCTGCAAGGACACCTCAACAAAATAATGTAGCTGAACGAAAAAATCGCACCCTCATTGAAGTAGTAAATTCTCCTTCATATGTTCTAAATCGAGTGTTGATTTTCAAGGACAAAATGAATACTCCTTATGAACTTTTTCATAAAAGGAAACCTTTAATTGACTTCTTTCGGCTATTTGGTTGTTCTTGCACTCTTTTGAATACTCAATCACAAAAGACAAAGTTTGGTGTCGTGTCTGACGATTGTTACTTTGTCGGTTACTCTTCTTCTCAAAAGGCCTATCGAGTATATAAGAAAAGAACACGTATCGTTCAAGAGTCGTTCTATGTTGATTGGCTGGAGTCTAACTCTTCTGATGTTCGATGTGAACCAGCATGGTTCTTTGACTCCGATACAGTCTTTAATTCTTTTAATCTTCCAGTTTTTTATGATGATGGGTCCATTCCAAATGTTCAAACAAATATTATTTCCTTAACCCCATTTCCTGCCCATTCCACCTCTTCAGCAAATGATGCCACTTCAGCTGATGTTGGATCATCTTCTCCATCACTTGATCTGTCACCAACACCTGTTTCTACATCACCAATATCTATTCCACCATCAATATCTCTTCCTTCATCACCTACATCTATCCCATCATAGCTTGTTCCATCTCTCTCACCCTCATCTAATCATTCATAATCTGTGAGCGAAATTTCTCCAAACATCTTCCCTTTATACACAGACTTCAAAACTTTGAAAGATCATCCTCAAGATAACATTATTGGATCTATCACTGATGGTGTACGGATGCAGAGTCAATCTGGTTTGATTAATATCTTTCTCTTCTCTTTCTTCGTCTCTCAATCTTTCTCGAAAAATGTGCATGCCGCTCTATAGGACCCATGCTAGGTGGAATCAATTCAATTGGAGCTTCAACAATTCAAAAAGCTCAAAGTTTGGAGTTTGGTTGACCTACCTCCCAACAAATGCCCAATTGGTACAAAATGGGTGTTTAAAAACAAACCTGATGATCATGGTGTTGTGGTGCATAACAAGTCTAGACTGGTTGTGCAAGGATTTGCTCAAGAAGAAAGGATTGACTATACTGAAGTTTTCGCTCCTACCGCCGTCTTGAAGCAATCAGAATTTTTCTCGCTAATGCTACTAATAAACAGTTCAAGGTCTATCATATGGATGTCAAGTGTGATTTCCTTTACAAAGACATTGATGAGGAGATATATGTGTGTCAACCACTAGGTTTTGAGGATCCTGACTTCCCCGATAAAGTCTTTAAGCTTGACAAGTCTCTGTATGGTCTTCATCAGGCACCTAGGATCTGGTATGAAACCCTGACCCAGTACCTCTTAAGCAATGGTTTCTCTTGTGGCACCATCGATATGACTCTTTTCAAGAAAGAAGTGAATGGTGAAATGTTGTTTGTCCAAGTTTATGTCGATGATATTATTTTTTGTTCCACCAATTCACAGTTATATTGGGAGTTTGAAGAAGTGATGCGTAATCGGTTTGAAATGATTACAATGGGAGAAATGTGTTTTTTTCTTGGATTACAAGTATAACAAAAGCCTGAAGGCATTCTTATTCATCAGGAGAAGTATGTTAAAGAAATTTTGAAGAAATTTAAGATGTATGATGCATCTCCTGAAATGACTCCCTTTACTGCTCAGATGTGTCTCACTCCTAATGAGAACGGGAAACCTGTTGATCCTCATCTCTACAGATCTATTGTCGGTTCCCTCTGTGTCTTACAACAAGTCGTCCTGATATCACTTTTGTTGTAGGATATTGTGATTGATATCAGTCGGCCCTAAAAGAGTCTCATGAGAAGGCTGTCAAGAGAATTTCGTTATCTCAAAGGCTTCTCTCGTTTAGGTCTTGGTATCTATATGGTGGGAATTTTGATTTACATGCTTATTCTAACAGTGATTGTAATGGTTGCAGGTTAAACAGAAAATCGGTGACTGGGGGTGTCAATACCTGGGTAACTGTCTTGTGTCATGGCAGACCAAGAAACAGACCACTGTTTCCCTTTCTACAGGAGAAGCAAAATACATTGCTGCCTCTAGTTATTGTTCCCAAGTCCTTTGGATACAGCACCAGATGATTGACTATGGAATCAACTTTCTCCACACGTCGTTGTTTTGTGACAAGGAAGCAACCATCGGGATCGCTAAAAATCCTATGCATCATTCTCAAACCAAGGACATCGAAACACGGATTCATGCAATTCGTGATGCACAGGAAAATGTTCTTATCGATATTATTCCAATTGACAGTAAAAATCAAAAGGCAGATCTTTTCACAAAATTTTTTGATAAACCTCGCTTTTATGAATTGATCCCTATGCTAGGGTTAATATCCTTTTAAACCTATTTTCTTTTCTTTTATAAAATTTTCTTTAAAATAAAATAAAAATAAAAATGATAATCTTAAGATATTTTCTTCTTAAAATAAAATTTTGGGGGAGTGTATTTAATTTACATAAAATTAAACTGTGTGTTGAATTTGAAATGACGAGAAATGATCTTAGATCTTCCGAATATGCTCATTTATGCATGACTGGTATTTAAAATAAGAAATGATAGTAACTGATACTGCTCTCTGATTTACGGTTTTATTATTGCATATAAAAGTAAATTAAACAGACTCTTTCAACGATATACTTGGTAGACCCAGCCTGAAGAATAAAGTATATAACAATAATATGATTTGAATTAAAATATATGCTTAAAGATGTCTGGATTTACGCGATCATTTTGGCCTGCATGAAAACTGAGTCCCGACAAAAAGTGGATTGAGATTTGATCTTTCACCCACCATGATACTAATCTCATGAGCCAGATCTTTGAATCATGTCCTGTATATTTTTGTGTATTGTAATTATGCTAATCTCCTCTGCTATACAGTAGTACTGACCTGGAGTAATGATCTCCTCTGCTGTACGGTAGTACTAACCTGGAGCTCTCATCGGCACTTGATCAAATGGTCATCTCCTTTGTTATACGTGAGTATAGACCTAGAGCTCTCAGCATCTTGATCTAAGTTGTATCAAATCATCTAAATGATGAATTCATCACAGAAGGCAATACTCTTTCGATAATCATTTGCACACAAATGCACAAGCCTTGCTCTATAAAGATCGTAACAAAATTCAAGAAATCCTGAGGTTGGGTGAGTGTTTTTGCCAAATGATTGCGGGGTCCTAGCATTCTAAAGTATTTAATAGAACCTTAATGAATCATATGTTGTTTGTTGAAAAAGATAAGTCATGGGTTTAAGTTGATAAATAACTCAGCAATTGTTATAGATTTGTTTCTAAATTTCAAGAGTTCCTTTACAGACTGTGATCAGATTCAGTTATCGGTATGATCTCATTGCCGGTCAATGATTAAATTCATATATGTGCTAACACATATTTTGAGGATGTGATCTCTGATCGATTTAGATCTCAGTTTTCATTGCTTTGATATTCAAAAAAAAAAATCAACGAAACTATAATTTCGCTATTTATTTCGCTAGACGAAATTGCAATTTCGCTCAGCATTCTCATCCTGTGCGATGTCTTTAAATCAGAGTTTCATCTGGCGAAATTGCAGCTTTGCTCAGCGAAACTATAGATTCGTCTGGCGAAACTATATTTTCGCTTGCTGCGAAACTATTTGCTATTTATGTCATTTTGTGAAATTAATCTCTAATTTCGCACTATCGTCTTGTGATGTTCCTTAGGGCTATTCCGTGACCCTATCATACATTTTTGTGTTTCTGAGTTTTTTATACTGATTGATTGTTGATTCAAGTTCGCAAGTGAGTCTCAAACTCAGGACCATCATTTAATCTTGTTTAAATATCACATTGTGGGTATACTTAATCAAGACTCTTCGGTACCTTCGATGTTCTTCCATCGAAACTACCAATAGTCCAGCGAAACAAAACGAAAGTTCTTGATTCCTCAGCGAAACTGTAAGGTTATGCTGTCCGTGCAAACTTAACAGGTTCGCTGACTAATTTTCAGTTTCGCAGTGCCGAAACTATAGTTTCGGCCTGTCGAATCTACCTCACTGTTTGGGCGAAACTAGTGTGCTCTTGCTAGCGAAACTATAATTTCGCCAGCCGAAACTAAGTCTCATCCTACGAAACTATATTTTCAGCTAGCGAATTTTTATTTTATTTTTTTTTTGTTTTTTTATTATTACTCTTTATTTTTTTCTTATTTTTATGTATTCATACTTAATATTTTATTCTAATGTAATTCATTTGATTTGTATCTCAGCTTTAAATGGAAAATCTAAAGTTCGATGAGAGAAACAACATCACCGCTATTCTGGATGATACACATCCTAAAGTTGCCGGGTTTAGAGACTATATTCGATGGCTGCAAAGATCTCCTATAGCTTATGCTATTTCTCATTCCACCACCATATATGATCTTCAGAGATTTCTGGAGATCTACTGAGTATGACACAAGAGGAATACTCAAAGAATCATTGCCAAAGTCTTAGAGCATGAGGTAACCATTACTGCAGAGAGTTTCAAGGATTCCAAAGCTAGAGGAGGATTTTGGCGAAGATGTTTCTATGTCTGATACGGAGGTGTTCAATGCATTCAGGACCATGGGTTATGAGTGGCTAGCTTTTGGTTCCCAAAAGGAGATCAAGAAGTCATTTTTCTCCAAGGAATGGAGATTCATTGCTCACGTCTTCATCATGTGTCTAGATCACCGTAAAGGTGGTGAGACGGGCTGAACATTGACTGGGCAAAAGCTATGGTGTTGTGCTGCAAAGGAGAGAAGGCAAACATAGCTAGACTGATATTCACTTGCATGGCAGAGAATGTCATGGCCCTGAAGAAGGATAAGTGGCTTTTGTATCCTCGATTTCTTCAGATGATCTTAATTCCAAATGTACCAAGACACGGGGAGGTGAAAAGGTTGGTGCAGATGAACCCACGTATCTTTGAAGACTGTTGTGCTATTCGCCATGACTTTAGTGGGAAGATCACCCTTCTCTGAGAAAACATGTACCCACCGGAAAGATCGAACTACATTAGAAGAGTGAATGAGTTAGAAAATAAACAAGCTGAAGAAACCAGAGCACAACAATCTGATGCAACCAAGAAGAGAAAGAGATATGCAAAAAAGAAAGTTTATGATTTTGAAGAAGAAGTAAATGAAAGAGCTGAGGAGATAAGGATAGAAAAGGAGAAGATATCGAAGAAGAAAGTTGATATAGCAGAATCAGAGAGGAGAACTAAATAGAGACATCAAGCATTCACTAACACTTCAAGGAGGGAAGAAAGAGGAAACTTAGATGCAGATAGGATTCGTAATCTTAATAGTTCTCTAGAAAATAAACTGAGTATGATAAAGACCAAGCTCACCAACCAAGAGATACAGGAGAAGCAAAAAGATAAGGTGATAGACGGAATAAAGAAGATGCTTGTTGATCGAAATTGTCTACTGAACAAGTTGTTTGAGGAGATTGCCCAACTAAAAGTTGTTGCTGGCCTGCCTAGTCAACTAACTCAATTTGAGTTAGATGATTTGACTAATACATCAAAATACCCGTTCCTGAACGTGGGTACTTCATCTAGGGCAGGAGAGGGCACATCTGGCGCAGCAACTGCTGATGCTGAAGATGGTGAAGTAAGAA
Source organism: Flaveria bidentis (assembly GCA_018326385.1). NCBI lineage: Eukaryota > Viridiplantae > Streptophyta > Magnoliopsida > Asterales > Asteraceae > Flaveria > Flaveria bidentis. Next base: position 2,761 of record BJCM01224483.1, on the reverse strand, counting down.
ATGAAGATGTCGGAAAGGAAAATGAGGAGGAAATCCTGGAGGCTGGTTTTATAAACATGGGTTCTGATGTTGAAAAGGATCTAGTTGGAGAAGAGTGGTGAGGGAGAAGTCAGTTGACAGAGATGGTGACAAAGGAAAGGGACTAGTTGATGAAGAAGAGGATGATGAACAACTAGTAGACTATGATTCTGAACCAGAATTCAATGATGTTGATGAGAGGCCATTGATATATGTAGCCAAGAAAGGAGAGCTTGATGAAGATGAATTTGAGATGGATAAAGTTGAGTGGTTTGTTAAAGAGAAAGAGCCAGAAGAGCTAACTCCTATTTTCCAACACATGGAAGGGTTGAGTAAGGAGGCTGACAAGCGGATCATAAGTTGGTGCTATAACCCCGGCCTCAAAATGTTCATGATAAAGAGGAGAGGGGGTGGAATTAGCTACTAGCATAAGAGCAAGGCTTTCAAGACCTTGCCTAAATGGGATCTGAGGCGGCTGGCGGCTCTACCATTACTAAATGCAAATTTGAGTGAACGAGCCTCTCTTTTGGAGAAAGAGATTCAGAATGGTCTAAAAGACAACTTTGAGTCTTTTGGATACATGAAGGCTGAGAGGAAACACTAAAAGAGAGAAAAGGAATGGGAGACCGGCAAGGGAAAGATTATACTAAGGGTGAAACCCCCAAGGACCATGAATAGGGTTAGATTGGCAGACCCCCTCCCCCAATAACTACAGAATTTTGAAAAGTGGTTTTATGATAACAATACGAGGGAGGAAATCATCAGAGTGAAGAATGTTGTTGAGTTCAAAGTTTTTGATCCAATGGAACTTTTTAGTTTCTGTGATGAAGACATGTTGGTTCTGTGGGAGAATAATATCAAAGCAGGTACAGGTGAGGAAACGAGGAAGGAAGCCAGTCTGTTTATGATTGTGGCAAATAAAATCAGAGGTGTGAGGGCAGAGGTGAAGAGACTAGATGAGAGAGTAAAGGCCAAAGATGATCTAAACATGTATATACAGGATTTGGCCAGACAGTTTGGGCAAGCAAGTGCTTATCCCGAAGGGATTCGTGAAGCATGAAGAGACCATAGAGAATCATGTGCTGAAGCCCCCGAGGAAGTTGTTGCAGGAGCAGATAAAGACACATCAGATGCAGCAGGAGAGATTGGAGCTGATCAGACAAATCAAGAGAACTGAAGGCAGTGAGATCCAACCTAGGGGGAGTATTGAAGATCAAGTATAGGTTGGACTCACTTTAGATTAGATTTTATTTATATTACTTTGTAATAGGTTTAATGTTAGTTTACTTTTATATGTTCTTTATTTTGCTTAGTTTTATGGTCAAGCAAAACTGTGAATCCAAGGACCGCAATCAGGAATTATTAGTGTCGGTTGAAGACAAGTCAACGTTTGTGGAATCAGCATTGGCTTGGTTTAATTGTTTTGTAGTAAAATTCAATATCAATAAAGATTCAAAAACACACTAAAAGAAACACAATTAATGAATAATATGTATTTCATTAAAACAGGTTAATGATTATAAATAATGAGTGAATGATATTAAATTTTGTGATGAATGATGTGACGGCAGCTAGGTTTTGATAGTGAGATTTGATGTGATGTTTGCTATTTGTGGAATTGTCGTATTGCTATTGCTGTTGTTGTTGAAGTCGCCATGATTCGAAACCTAGGATCCATTTATATTGACAATGATGTTTCTGTTATAGGAAATACCGGATCTCTTAGGATTTGAATTGTTTCTATTAAGGAATCATCGGATTTCTTGGGATTCGCATAACTGCCTTGTTGGCTTGTTGACTTGTTGACTTGTAACACTGCCTTGGGATTCGAAACCTAGTGTCTTCCGTAGATGTTTTGTTCTTTCTTAGAAGTCTTGTTCTATCGTAGATGTTTTGTTCTTCCGAAGCAATCTTATTCTTTGGAAGCAATCTTGTTCTTCCATCCTCAGTGCTGGTTGTTCATACGCAGAAGATCTTTGGATGCATTTTACTTGCAAGAAACATATCTACGGAAGAACAAAATGTTCATCCGTATATGTTTCTTACACTTGGTCAATTTCAGAACTTTACCAAGTAAAATGTTTGTACCTGCAACCATACATAAATCAACACACATATAAATGGGTTAACATATATATATATAATGCATACACAATAATGAATTACAACCATTCATAACAGATATTAATTTAAGTACTAAGCCTATAGAAAATAGACTAGATCTACTGATCCTAGACCTAACAATACTCCCCCTAAGGCTTAGATACTTATAATCATCTCTTCAAAGCTGAAAGCTCCTTTAATCTTGAAACCATTTTCTTGTTGAAATATGATACTGCATGTCACACCCTCAAAATCCACGTGCGGAGTTTTACCACGAGGCGTGTGAACTAACCAGGATCACAGTCAACAGTTACTCAGAACGACTCTATATGCCATAATTAAAAAAATCAACCAAAGTAGAAACTTTAAACTGTGCGGAAGCGTTTTGTAAAACAACCCAAAGAAATAGAAATGTATACTATGGCAAAACATGCCCCAACCCAAAAGAGTAAACATTAACCATTAAAACAATAAAGATGTCTTGAAGACCGAGTCTTAGAATGCAAGTGAAACCATGTAGTGCTCCTAATGGCAAGCAAGCTAATGACCTGAGAATAGCATACTAAAATGTCAACACAATGGTTGGTGAGTTCAAGAGTGATATTCAAACATAAGTAGTTTAATAGTAGAGATATAGAAG
>BJCM01224475.1:0-14728 GCA_018326385.1 Flaveria bidentis | reverse complement strand
CGTGGATCGGTAGGAAGTGAGCACTCTTCGTCAAACGGTCCACAATCACCCATATGGCATCATACCCTTTCGGAGTACGCGACAACTTCGTAATGAAATCCATGGTGATGTGCTCCCACTTCCATTCCGGTATATCCAAAAGTTGGATCTTCCCATACGGCTTTTGATGCTCGGCCTTCTCCTGTAGACAAGTAAGGCACTTACTCACATACTCCACCACATCACGCTTCATACCCGGCCACCAGTAATCCTTCTTCATGTCTTGATAAATTTTTGTGGCACCTTGATGAATGGAGTATCGAGTCTTGTGAGCCTCATCCAAAATCTTCATCCGTAGATCCCCAAAACGAGGAATCCACACCCGTCCAAATCGGGTTTTAACACCAAGTGTGTTTTCACTCAATTCCCCAACCAGACCTCTCATCCTTTCCGAGTTAAGATGATCTTCTTTCAATGCCTCATCTTGAAACTCTTTGACTTGATTCATCACGTCTGAGGTCATGATCAACTGATAGGCTTTCACCTGAATCGGCTCGGGCCTCTCTTTTCGACTAAGGGCATCAGCCACCACGTTGGCCTAGCCTGGATGGTAATGGATCTCACAATCATAATCCTTGATAATTTCTAACCATCTCCTTTGCCTCATGTTCAGATCTTTTTTCTCGAAGAAGTACTTTAAGCTCTTGTGGTCAGTGAAGATGGTGCACTTCATCCCGTACAGATAGTGCCTCCAAATCTTTAGTTTAAAGACCATGGTTGCTAGCTCCAAGTCATGAGTAGGATAATTGACCTCATGAACTTTCAACTGTTGGGATGCATAAGCTATAACCTTCCCTCTCTGCATTAACACGCACCCCAACCCCGAGTAGGAAGCATCAGAATAAACCACTAGATCTTCACTTCCATTAGGTAATGACAGAACAAGAGCTTGAGTCAACCTCGCCTTCAATTCCTCGAATGCCTTCTCTTGAGCTTGACCCCATACAAACTTCACATCCTTCCGGGTCAGCTTAGTTAGTGGAGAAGCGATCTTGGAGAAGTCTTGAACGAATCTTCTGTAGTAGCCCGCCAAACCCAAGAAACTACGAATCTCGGATGGCGTATTCGGAGACTTCCATTGCATCACTGCCTCCATCTTTTTCCGGATCCACCGTAATCCCGTCAGGTTTTACCACATTGACCCAAGAATTGAACCTTGCGCAACCAGAACGCGCACTTGGAGAACTTAGCGTACAACTTCTCCTTTCTCAACGTCTCCAAAACCTCCCGAATGTGACCGGCATGCTCAATCTCGCTCTTCGAATAAATCAGGATATCATCAATAAACACAATCACTGATTTATCCAACATCGGCCGACACACATGGTTCATCAGATCCATAAAAGCAGCTGGCGCATTGGTCAAACCAAAAGACATGACAATAAACTCGTAGTGACCATAACGTGTGCGGAAAGCTATTTTAGGAACATCCTGCTCCTTCACCTTCAACTGATGGTAACCAGATCGAAGGTCTATCATCGAGAACCAACTGGCACCTTGAAGCTGATCGAACAAATCATCTATTCTCGATAAGGGGTATCAGTTCTTCACTGTCAACTTATTCAGGTCACGGTAGTCAATGCACATCCTCATACTACCGTCTTTCTTCTTCACAAATAAGACCGGAGCAACCCAAGGAGAGATTCTCGGTCTAATGAACCCCTTATCGAGCAGCTCTTGCAACTACTCCATCAACTCTTTCATCTCTGTCGGAGCTAACCGATACGGTGCCTTGGCAGCAGGTTGGGCACTCGGTATCAGATCAATCTGGAACTCGATCTCTCTGTCAGGTGGCACTCCTTGTAGGTCTTCTGGGAACACATCCGGAAAGTCACACACAACCAGTACATCAGACAGTTGTGGTGTGGGCATATCCACATCTTTTACATAAGCCAAGTAAGCACTACACCCACGCCTCTTACACTTTCCCTCCACCGCTATTGAGACCACTTTCGGGATCGTCGTGACCCGATCCCCATAAATCGTTACCGAATTCCTATTAGGCGCTGTCAAACGAATCATCTTCTTATGACACACAATGTTCGCCTCGAACTCCGCTAACCAATCCATCCTATGAACTAAATCAAAACCACCTAAGGTCATCACGAACGGTCTAACAGGAAACTTATGACCCTCAAGTTCCCCATCACAACCCTCGATCATCTTAGAAATCCTGGTAGACTTACCTATGGCAGTTTCTACATCAAAGGGCCCCTCAACACGTCTACTACTAACAGGCAGTTTAGCACAGAACGCAGCAAAAATAAAACTTTTACTAGAACCAGAATCTAACAACACAAAAGCTAAAGTTTGGTTCACTAGAAATGTACCGGACACAACATCAGAGTTAGTCCTAGCTTCCTCCTGTGTCATAGTGAATGCCCAGGCGCTCGTCCTTGGTCCTTCACCTCCCGTCTTCTTCGCCCCGGAACCCTCAGCCCTCGGCTTCTTACAATCTTTACTCATATGACCACTTTCCCCACAGTTAAAACATTTGCCTGCAAGGCAATCCTTTGTGATGTGCCCCGTCTTCCCACATTTGAAGCACACATTCAATCCCATCCTACATTCTCCCGCATGCTCCCTTCCACACTTGCCACACCTCTTTGACCCCGCACTCGATGTTGCCTCGTGGCGGTCATCCACTCGTTCCTTTTTGTTACCCGTCGAGGCATTACCCCGACCAACCCTTTTCCCATTCCAGTTCCGATCACCACCACCCTTCTTGTTCGCTTCAGTCACTACCACCTCCCGCTCATCATATAGCCTCCCTGCCAAATCAACCGCCGACCTAAATGTGCTTGGTCGGGCGGCGATCATATGCCTGCGAATATCCACCTGCAAACCCTGAATGCACCTCTTGATCTTTCAAGATAGAGGTGTCACCTGATCCGGCACTAGCCGTGCCATTTAATTGAATTTGGTGGTGTACTGCTAGTGTGTCATGGTTCCTGCCTCCAGCTGCAGGAACTCCCTCTCTATCTTATCCATCTCCCTATGAGGGCAGAACTCCTCAATCACCATCTTCTTCAACTCCTCCCACCTCATCCTTCCTATCGCCCGACTTCCCTCGGCTTGGACAATATTGTCCCACTAACACAGAGCCGAGTCTACAAACGAGTGGGTAGCAAACTTCACCTTCTGGTCCTCCCGACACTCTCTGATATCAAGAACAGCCTCCATTTCCCTCACCCACCGGTGAGCGGCAGCAGCAGTGCCGTTACCATCGAAGGTAGGGGGCTTGCACCTCATAAACGCCCTATAGTTACAGCCTCGTGCTGCCTCCGGCAAAAGCTCTTCTTCTTCCTCTTCATCATCAGATAGAACCGTTTTAGGCTCTGGTTGTTCTCGTCCTCCCGAGGATCTATTTCTCTCTTTCCTTTCCCCTTCCCGTACCGCCTTAATCACTTCAGTCACCACAGACGGTAAGATTGTCTGCATGACCTGATGCACCTCTTCAACCACCGCCTCTTTCACCAAGGCCCTCAGGTTTGCACTCTCATCACCACCCTCCATATGAGGGGTCTCAGGTTCCTCATAAACCACCTTTTCAACTTTGGGTCTCCCTCTCTTGGGTCGCGGTTCATCACCGTGACCTCCACCCCGTGAACCTTTTGAAGATCTACCACCAGCCATTCACACGCACACTGAAAGATTCAAACACCAACACGGTCATTTAAGGGAACAACTCAGTTTATATCAAGTATAGTAAGTCCCTAATTATAGTGGCCAGTTGTGATTAGCCACTTACTTTACTATTCATACCCCGAGCATTACCTATCCTGACTATATCAGTATTTAAATCTACATACAACACATAACACATAACATGTGCACATAATACTGGTTTACTTTACAAAAATACCTGATGGCACGCAGCTACTCAGATTGGCATCCCTTCCTTTTCCGTCCCATTTTCAGTTTAAGTTAAGGTTTATTTTGAAAATTTACCCGTTTCACTTAAACTTTGGCTCTGATACAAACTTGTAAGGCCCCGTTCCCGAGACGCTTACAGTTAGATCCTCATCACACATAAAGCATATAATTACATTTGTATTTCATAAAGCATCGCAGCGGAAACATTTAAAAATGACATTTCATTTCAATATAGTAGTTTTTGCAAAATAATACATCGTTAATTAGTTATAAAATACAATGCTACATTACATCACAAAAGCATTATATAAATGGATGCCATTCTAAAAGAGCTGAGTAGCCTCCTCGTGCCATCCTCAGCAATCATTACCTGCCAACTAGAAACACATCAAAGTCAGCGTTGCTGAGTGAGTTCTAGTTTTATAAAATAAAACATACTTTACTTTCATTAAAAACCGTTCATTACTTCTGCATGATCACACATCATACGTACACATAGATAATTTCATTATTATCTTCTTCATTCGTTCATTTATCTTTACTTCTTTTCTTGCGCATCTGATATCTTCCATACCAATACCATGTGCTACACCCCGAACTATATGGCTACTGGGCCGGATTCTATAAATAGACAACTAAACATGGTGCCGCAGTACCAGGGGTAAGCGATAGAGGTTCTATACAAATGGTCGATCACAAAGAAAGACCCCGATGTGCATCCTCCCAGGGTAGCGAACCCTCACACCGTTGGGCTAACACCTTATAATTGGCGTGTCCTAATATCCAAGGCTTGCAATCATCATTCATTAATGCGCACATTCATCATGTTCCACTTTTCATTATCTTCCACTTTACGTTACATAATATTTTCACTTCATTCATTAATCATGACACGTAGAGCCACAGGAAAGATAACCATACATCATAATAAGGAACATAACATACAAAGTCATCACATCATACAGGGCAACATCATACATACATAACATGCATAATCGTGCAACATCATCATCATGCCCGACATAACCTCTAAGGCATCTACAATCATCTCACAGGAACTTACGGGAACTTCCTCGTCAACACTTACATCTGCACCTTCCCCCGAATGTCAGTGATTAAACTATGTTTTTCCTTGGGTGCAACAACCCTATTTGGGCGTATGGACACCCTTCAGTCGCATGGCCTCCATGCGACTGGACATCATGCGAATGAACCAATACAGATGAACACTCATGCGAATGAACACCCAATCGTGCGAATGGACCTCATGCGGATAGACTCAATGCGGGTGAGTCCTATGCGAATAGAGCTAATGCGGATGGAACTAATACGGATGAGCATTTATGCGACTGGGCTCTCAGTCGTGCGACTCCCCATGCGACTGCCCTCTATCATGCGATTGAACCCTCAGTTGTGCGAATGAACCTCAATCGCCCCTCATTCGGCCGTATGGCCTCCATTCGATCGCATAGCCCTAGCTGATGCAGAATGCAGTTCATCCCGAACCCAATCTGCCATTTTCGACCTCCAGGCTCATCCAAACTCATTCTAAGCCCAAATCAACCATCCTAAACCTTAGGAATGCATACCACAACATCATTCAAGCACACACAATCTCACAAGCAAGGCTCAAACGAATCATACACAAACACAAACGGGTCAAACATGCACACACTCAAAAACCCGATTTTCAGATGTGTTCCAGCCCCAAATTATTCAAAAACGTTTAAAGGAGGGGTCCTAGAACTCACACAAACGACCACAACGAGAAGAGCTTCGATTTGACTCGTTTCTCAACGATTTTGCTCACTCGAACCAACTTGAACCAACTTTTCTCCCTTTTTTCTCTTCTTTCTCTCTTCTCCTCTTTCTTTGGCTGAAAATGTAAGTGTGGGGAGAGGGTAATGGCTGCCCTCTTCCTACAAATATCACCACATACCCAAATTTTCTCTCGTTGGCGAGTTTGGTCCCTCTACTTTGGACTTTATTTCTTTTCTTCATTCGTTGGCTTCATACTAAATAAATAATCGGGTGTTACAAAGAATGCTATGGAAGAGCATATGACGGTAACATTTTATAGGTAAATGTTTGTTATTTTTTTTACTTAACTAACTTTTTTCTTTTTTTTAACTTAATGTATAATATCATTTTTAATGTTAAACAAAATAAGAGCAGACTTGAAACGTTTTATGATGCTCGTAAAGTAAAGATGGGACCTTTGGTGGCGAGGTAAAAGAGCAACAATATGTAAGTATTTCTAAAGAGTATAGTTTTTAATGTGTATATACATATGTGTGTATAAATATGTTAATATATATATTTTAATTAATATGGTTGCGATTAAAGACAATGATTTGATGAACTAAGTCAATCTAAAAATTAAGAAATTTGTTCGTCAATGCCAAATGAAATTGATATTTTTGAGTTGGTGTTGGGACAATGACGTGGACGTATTTTAGGGATTGGGCATAAACCATCATCCTCATCTGCAAGGTCTACTTCTTTTGTTCATGATCAGGAACAAATACCTTAGTCATTTACACAAGTAATCGTATCATAGTGTGTTTAGGTTATTTAACTTTTTATCGTTAAAATAGACTTAGATTATCTATATTTTGGTTTAAATAGGTCAAATGGGTGAAAATGACATGCTTTAAGGTAAACGGGTCAAAATAACTTAATGTTTGGATGTGTTAAGTGTATCATGTGGGTTAGGTTATTTTGACTTTTCATTGTTAAAGTAGACTTAAATAATCTAAGTTTTAGTTTATACGTGTCAAAATAGGTGAAAATGACATGATTTGAGTTTAAACGAGTCAAAATGGCTTAAGTGTTAAGTGTTATATACTGAGTTTAGGTTATTTTGACTTTTATGGCTAAAATAGAATTAAATTATATAAGTTTTAATTTAAATGAGTCAAAATGGGTGAAAATGACATGATTTGAGATTAAACTGCTCAAAATAACTTCAAGTTTGATGTGTAATGTGTATTATAGTGGGTTAGGTTATTTTGACTCTTTATTGTTAAAATAGACTTGAGTTATCTAAGTTTTAGTTTAAAATGGTCAAAACGGGTAAAAATGACATGATTTGAGTTTAAACACTTCAAAAAGACTTAAGTGTTAAGTGTATTGTAGTGAGTTTAGGTTATTTTGACTTTTTATGGCTAAAGTAGATGTAAATTATCTAAGTTTTAATTTTAACGGATCATAACGGGTGAAAATGACATGATTTAAGTTTAAACGGGTCAAAATGACTTATAGTTGGATGTGTTACGTTAATATACTTAAAGTTGAACATGTTATGTTATGATATATATACTTTGTCAAAATACAACTTATAATACATATTTTGCTTTGTAGACTCAAATTTCAAGTTTGTTTCAAATCCGAAATTTATGTCACAAATTACACAGTTGCTTTGCAAAAGACTCCAAAACCAGCCGACAAAGATCATTGGACAAGAGGGATGAATAGCTTATTGAATAAGTAGTTTAAGTTTGTTTTTGAGTAGCTTTATGTTTAAATTAAACAATATATTTAACCTACTTTAAGTTTATGTACATATAAACATTATATGTCATTTAATTTATTAATACTAGTTAGTATGTTTTGTGTTATTGGAAAATCTAGATTAGGTGTATGATTGGTTGGTGTAAAACTAAAAACAAGAAAATATTAAAAAAACAAAGAAAAGAACAGTGATCATTTGTGCGACATGTCGCCGCTAGTGATCTTATTTATATTTTGTAATTATTCGATATTAAATACAACTCTTATCCAAAATACAAAATTATACCAAAAAGTTCACAAAAGAAACCTAAAAATCATGCCTGCTCTAGATCTGTAATAAACATGTATATGTATACAAAATATATTTATACAATATATACTTAACTCTATATTGTTAAATGATTTTAATTATAAACTAAAAACATAAAATCTTAAAATCTAAATTTGAATATATAAAATGCTAACAAAACTAAAATATAATAATAACTTTGAATTGATTAAAAAATAATAATTACATCAATACGTATGTCCATGCATGTGTGAAAATTTAAAGTTAAATAACTATAGAGGTTAATTCAAAAGTTAAAAGTAGCAATTCCAATTCAAGTTGCTTTTAATGCATTATATAATTAGTAATAAGTGCATGAAACTATAAATAGCCCTAGAAATATATATATATATATATATATATATATATATATAAACAAGTTTATTAGTAATATAAATAATTTTTGTAGTTGGTTGATGGAACTGAGAATTGGTAAATATAGAAAAAAATGAATAAAAGATTATAATTATTTTAGTGGATTTCATACTTAATTGTTTAAATTAGTAATTAGTGCATGAAACTATGTTAACTAGTGAGAGGTTCATGATGGTTATGTGGTAGTTATAGATAGAGAGGATAATGACCATTCATTGTAGGAATGGCTTTGGATAGCTTCGAGTACAAAGTGTGGTTACAACCATTCATAGTTTCATTAATTTATTTTTTTTCCTCCTAATTTTTATAAAATCTAAGTTGTATCTATAAAACTTGTATTATCATGTATAAACTTGTAAAAGGTTTGTAAAAATATAAAAAAACTTTAAAATAATAATTTTTATAGTAAAGTTCAAGCTATACCAAACACGTTTTTAATTACAATCTCACAACCATTTTGACTCTCTTATATAAGTATGTTAAATACGTTGTGTTCCTACTAAACGGTTTTTAATGTGTGCGGGTTAAGATGGTTATCTTTGACAAAAATGAATATATGGTCTTTGTTCATGTTTAACGATTATACCCATAAATTTGAAACCAATCAACCCACCAACAACCAAAGGTTCTAACGTTTAATTTATCTTATTCAATTTAACAATGTAAGATTAAGTTTATATTTTTCTAAACTTTAAATCTTAACCTTAGTTATATAATATTGAAATATGTTTTACAATATTTAAGTACCTTTAATAATAATATTTACCGTTAATCATATTATACACATTTATGCCATAGCAAACATCAAATTAGATATTATAATAAACAAAATGGAAATAAGAAATGAGTATAAAAGAAAACAATCATCCAGAAATATAAGTAGGTTAGATGGATGGAGTAGATTGTTCTCAAAACATTTAGAATTTAAAGACGGTTGAGTTTCTTAGGGTGGATACGAGAAATGCCGGTAATACGTTATATTTTTAACAGCTTTTTTACACTACTTGTTCGTTATGAAACTTAAACTTGAAAATACGTTAAAACATATATTTACATACAAAAGTTCTTAACCAACAATTCACTTCACTATCCCAAAATTAAAATTTTCTACCATGTACACATAAACTGAATCCAATTTTGCGGTAAACCAAATAAGAATGATTTGTTTAAGGGTTAGTCATGAGTTCAAGTCTCACTCTGAACAAAATGTTTAGAGTTGAGCCAGTGGATTTTTTTAGCAATAAGTTTCTTCCTGTGGGGGTTGGGAGTGTGGTCGGAAACGGATAGATAGGTCCGATTAAGATAACATTTATCCTCCAAAGCAGGGTCACATATTTGTCGTTTAAAAAATATAATAATAATGACGAAGTTATAAATGAGAAGCTGATGTCTAATAATCATTTAATTATCTATTTTTTAGCCGCATGATATCTAAATTCTAGTAATTAGTTAAATCTAAAATAAGAATTAGACTTTGATTTTAGATCATGTTTATGAATCGCCGAAGCCTATCTATAAAGTCAATGTTCGGAGCCTCAATTTATTCGAATTTTAATTCATAGACGGAGCTTTATAATCAGGTATCCTTTAAATACAATTATTAAACCACCATTAATGGTGTTGTTCGTTCAACAGTTAGTTAACGAATTCACCTTTGGATTAAGATGATCCAAGAATCTAGATGGATCAAAACGTAGAATGTTATAATATACTGAAACCCTTCTCGAGACTTTGTTGTTTCAGACATGATCATTTTTCATACATATGTTTATGTGATCCTTGTTTTTACCTTAATATGCTTTGGTTTTTACCTTAATATGCTTTGGTATCAACCCTCTCTTGCTATAATCTTTAGGCTAATTAGATTTTAATAATATATACTTGTATTTACTTGCAGATAATATCTAGGGTAGGGATCGGGAAACTAGCTAACTCCTAGTTGACCCAAACCGTTTGTTTAAGACCGTTAACGAACATTAGGATGTAAAGATATGTTCTTAGAATTATGTTCTTAGAATCTGAACATACAACGAACCGACTGTCTTATCAATTCGGTAGTCAGTTCAACTAACTGATGTCATATAGAATAGAGTCACTTAACACATTTATATATCTAATTCATAATGTAATATGAAAATATTATGTCTTGATGTTAATTTGGAATTCTAAAACAAAATAAAATGAAGAAAAATAAAATAAAATCTAGTCTGATCACCCGGTCTAATTCAACCGGTCCAACTGGTGTTTGGTCAGTCCTAAGGAAAGTAGTCCAAATAGGTATAACCGGACTAGTTCCGGATCCAACCGACCAATCCGGATCGGACTAAAAACATTGATGCAAAGATTATTTGGACACACGACACAATGTTGCCAACTCATTACATCCACAAAACCTACTCCAAGTTTTCTGTATTTAATAAAACTCGAACCCCCAATCGCTTGAAACTAATATGATTGTAAAACTTGATGCCATTAGACCATAAATTAATGTTAGTTTGTAAGAAACTTTTTAATAAATAACTCTTATTTTAAAAAAGACTTAGACATGGAGGGTTGGTTTTAACTTTGTATTGGTGATCATTAGTTTTTTTCTTAAAAAAACATGAAAATATAAAAACCTACGTTTTTAAGAGTGTGGTTTTATGTGCCAAGAAGACATCGTCATTTCTAATGGCAATGACCTTTGCCACCACCGGTGGCGGAGCTTGAAACAGGGGCGGGGGCGAAAGTAAATTATTATAAGGGGGCCAGACTCTATATTTATTAAAAAAATTCTACTACTAGACCGAAAATTTACATTATCGAGCTGAAAATTTACACTACTGACAAAAAAACAGGGAAGAGCCAACCCCCAAAGCATCGCCCCTGGCCGCCACCATTCTCACTGGCAATCACCTGTGCTTTGTCATGTCCACAGAAACTAATATTTTAAAAACAATACTACCCACCACCATTGCCGATGTCGATGACAAGAGAAAATGTTGTTGTGAGATTGAAAGTCATTAATAGTTTTTATTAGTGGCGATTGGTATATGGAAAAAGTAGCTCCCGTGACTTGAATGAAGTTAATTGAAGTTGAATGAATCTTTATAAAAGTCTTAATCTATTAATGTAATGGTTTGACCGTTGCATATTGCCATTAAGACGGTGGACACTTACTGAAATTTTAACTTTTTCCCTATTTAAACGATAATCTTCTTTCCGTTGATTATATCTTGAAACATAGATGAAAACATGAAACTATAATCCTGTTTATTCAATCTCAAATATAAACTAAACATCAAAACAATTAAAACTTACTTGTGGGAATAAAGATCTTTGATGAAGATGATGAAGCCATGATCGTGAGATTCGTTCCCGTTATGATGCTTTGAGGAATCGATGGATGATGTTGAGAGAAAAGTTATTTGTGTATTTTGGTTATCTCCCTAATCCTCTATTCATAACATCTAAGGGGAAACCCTAATTATAATTATGGGGTATTTCCATCAAATAATCCCCTTATAATATTAGGGACTAGTTATGTTATTTGGTAAAACTTATTTAATGATCCATAAACCACATATTACGGGTTATTTCTAACATTCTCCCACTTGGCCGAGTAATCATTTGTGATGAGTATATATAAGTTTGGCCAAGTTAAACACTCATCAGGTTTCATATTGAAACTTATAGAAAATAGTTACAGTCATTCGAATTAATGTTAATCCAAGACCCCCATCAGTCATGCTAAAGTTTCAATATAAAATATTAAACATAAAACCAACATGACTTAAATAAACCCTTAATGTACAATAATTATTTGTACAAATTTGCCTATAGATCATGAAGCGCGCATATAAGTTATAATAGACACAATAAATATTTGATGATATCAAATTAATCATATATACACACTTGATACGCTATTATATAAGGTCTCTAGTAAAGCTCATCCTTGTTACGAGTTCTTGGAAAGTTTTGGGTGGTAGACCTTTAGTCATCGGATCCGCAAGATATCTTTTGTGCTAATGTTCTCGATACAAAGATTAATTTCCTTTATTCATTCTCGTACGAACAAATATTTTGTATCGAGATATAAACCAGCTCCACTCGAACTCCTATTCGAGAAACTGACGGCAGTTGAGTTGTCACAGTACATCTTCAACGGTCATGATATGGAGTTAACAATTTTGAGTCCTGTAATAAGATTTCTTAACAACATCCCATGACAAGTTGCATTATAAACTACAACGTATTTTGCCATCATTGTTGAGGTTGTTGTCAACTGCTGCTTATGATTCCTCCATGAAATAGGTCCGCCTACTAACATAAAGATATATACTGCGATTTTGATTTCTTATCATCTTTGCATTTGGCAAAGTCAGAATCAGAATAGCCCACAACTTTCAAGTTATCAGTTCTTCTATATGTCAACTTATACTCTTTTATCCCTTGAAGATATCACAATACTTTCTTTGTTGCTTTTCAATGATCTAAGCCAGGATTAGATTACTATCGACCTAGCATTCCAACAATATATGCAATATCAGGACGAGTACAAACTTGAGCATACATTAAACTTTCCACTACTTAAGGTATCAATTTCATCTGCTCTTTCTCATCCTCTGTTTTTGGACATTGAAATAAACCAAAAATGTCTCTAACTACTGGAGCAACTGAGGGAGAGCAATATTGCATATTATAATGCGTAAGGACACATTTAATATACGCCTTTTGAGTCAATCATAATGTCCCATTGGCTCGATCTCGGTGTATTTCAATGGCTCCTTTACATAAGAAGATTCTCCGAGATCTTTTATGTCAAAATTACGTAAAGTACTCGGTTTGACTCATGCAACAAATCTAAACTATTACTTGCAAAGAAAATGTTATCTACGTAAAGGACAAGTATAGAAAAAGTTCTCCCACTCATTTTGAGGTATGTGCATTGATCCATTTGATTTTTACATACTAAGTGTTTTTTACCTTTAGGTTGGTTCATGAACACATCCTCATGTAAGTCACCATTAAGGAAAGTGGTTTTAACATCCATTTGATGTAACTCTAAATCAAAATGAGCTACTAAGGCCATAACTGTCACACCCGGTCCCTCGTATCAACAATATTGTCCGCTTTGCCCACGAGGAGCTCACGGATTTGCTTTTGGTTGCCCGGGTGAAAACTTCCCAGGGAGGTCACCCATTCCTGGATTGCTCCCACCTGAGCACGCTTAACTATGGAGTTCTCCTCTCATCCACAGCCAATACGCCCAAAACGCGTTATTGATTTGAGAGGCCATACATTCCTTATGAACCAGGAATCTTTCCTGTCCACGGTCGATTTGGGATATGTGTAGGGTGTCACAAGCACCCCGTGTTTGGACTCATCGTCCTCGATGAGCCCGAGAAGTCACCATCCTTGGTGAGGTATGTCGCACAACCCGAACGACACAGGAGTGGCTTTGATACCCTTTAAACCCTTGTGTTTTGTATTTTATAAAAATTAGACTTTAAACTCTTTATAAAGTGTTTTTAACTTAATAATATAAACATATAAACTAATAATAACAATTATATATTTTATTTTTATAAAACACAACACATACGGATTAATACACACGTTTCCATGTTACGCGATTAATTTTCACAAAGAACATTTAAAATATGCAAACACATAAACATAATACCATAATCACATAATCAGTTAGATTATCATTAACTTAACATTGTTTATTATTATTAGGTCACCAACGTTAAACGACAACTAGTGTGTGCTTACGACACGTGTATGCAAGACTCAATGGAACTAACGGAGTTTGGTAACGAAAAATTACCGGATGTCACATTATCCCCATGTTGAAAGAATTTTCGTCCCAAAAATTGCGTTACATGGTGAGAGTGTTCCATCACTAGTCTACTGCATTGACAGAAACCGAAATCGAGTGAGTTTTGGATGAGTTGTCACATCATCCCCATGTTGAAAGAAATTTCGTCCCGAAATTTTAAAATCAATACCTTCGTCTGCTGGCATCGTCTTTTCAAATAGTTGAGGGTACTTAAGCTTCATTTGATCTTCTTGTTCCCATGTGAATTCTGGTCCACGTCGCGAATTCCAACGGATTTTGACAATGGGTATCCTGCTTTGCTTAAGTGTTTTCACCTCACGATCCATCACCTCGATTGGTTCTTCAATAAAATGCAATTGTTCATCCAATTGAACTTCTTCTAGTGGTACGATCATTGTTTCATCAGTTAGGCACTTCTTTTGGTTCGACACGTGAAATACATCGTGGATTCCACTTCGCGAATCTGGTAGGGCTAGTCGATAGGCCACTGGACCTATTCTTTCCACTATTTCAAATGGTCCAACGTACATCGGATTTAGCTTCCCTCGCTTGCCAAACTGAACTACGCCTTTCCATGGTGAGACCTTCAATAAAACCTTGTCACCAACCTCAAACTCTAAAGGTTTCCGTCTCTTATCAACATAACTCTTTTGTCTGTCTCGCGCTGCAGCCATACGGTTTCGTATCTGCACAATCTTCTAAGTTGTCTCATGAATTAACTCGGGACCTGTTAGCTGACTATCACCAATTTCCGCCCAGCAAACTGGTGA
>BJCM01224474.1:0-14740 GCA_018326385.1 Flaveria bidentis | reverse complement strand
TAATGATAACCGGTATTACGTGCGCATGTTATGTGGTTTATGTGTTGTTTGTAGATTTAGATACTGATGTAGTCAGGATAGGTAATGCTTAGGGTATGAAAAGTAAAGTAAGTGGCTAATCACAACTGGCCATTGTAATTAGGGACTTACTATACTTGACATAAACTGAGTTGTTTCCTTGAATGACCGTGTTGGTGTTTGAATCTTTTAGTGTGCATGTGAATGGCCTGTGGTAGATCTTTAAAACCTTCACGTGGTGGAGGTCGTGGTGTTGAATCGCGACCCAAGAGGGGAAGACCCAAAGTTGAAAAGGTGGTTCATGAAGAACCCAAGACCCCTCATCCAGAGGGCGGTGATGAGAGTGCTAACTTGAGGGCCTCAGTGAAGGAGGTTTTTATCGAAGAGGTGAATCAGGTCATGCAGAAAGTCTTACCGTCTGTGGTGACCGAAGTTATCAAGGCTGTCAGGGAAGGAGAAAGGAAGGAAAGAAGTAGACCTACGGGCGAAAGAAGACAGCCCGAGACTGAGACGGTTTTGTCTAATGACGAAGAAGAAGAGGAAGAAGGAGAGCCTGTGCCGGAGGTGGCATGAGGCTGTAACTACGGGGTGTTTCAACGATGCAAGCCCCCTACTTTTGATGGTAACGGCACTGCTGCTGCTGCTCACCAGTGGGTGAGAGAAATGGAAGTTGTTTTGAACATCAGCGAATGCCAGGAGGATCATAAAGTGAAGTTTGCTGCCCACTCTTTCATGGACTCAGCTTTATGCTAGTGGGACAATATTGTCCAAGCTGAGGGTAGTCGGGCTATTGGGAGGATGATATGGTCTGAGCTAAAGAAGTTAGTGATTGAGGAGTTTTATCCTAATAGGGAGATGGACAAGGTTGAGAGGGAGTTCTTGCGGTTAGAGGCGGGTACGATGACACATCAGCAGTACACCACCAAGTTTAACGATATGGCATGGTTGGTGCCTGATTAGGTGACACACTTGTCACGAAAGATTAAAAGGTATATTCAGGGCTTGGCGGCGGATATCCGCAGGCACATGATCGCCACCCGGCCAAGAATGTTTAGGTCGGCGGTTGATTTGGCGGGAAGGTTGTATGATGAAAGAACGGTGGTGGTGGCTGAAGGTGGTAAGAAGAATGGTGTTGATCGGAATTGGAACGGAAAGCGGTTTGGGCGTGGCAGGGCCACTCTAAGTAACAAGGGTGCACGGGTGGATGACCGACGTGTGGTCACCTCTAGTGCAGGGTCGAGAAGGTGTGTCAAGTGTGGACGAGAACACACCGGGGAATGTAGATTTGGAACCAATGTATGTTTCCGTTGTGGAAGAACCGGAAATGTGGCGAAGGACTGTGGTGTGAGGAAGTGTTATTCTTGTGGGAAGGAAGGTCACATGAGCAGGGATTGCAAGAAGCCGAGGGCTGAGGGTTCTGGGGTGAAGAAGACTGGAGGAGAAGGACCGAGGGGGAGCGCCAGGGAATTCACGATGACATAGGAGGAGGCTAGGACGGACCCTGATGTTATGTCCGGTATGTTTCTAGTGAACCAAACTTGAGCTTTTGTATTATTCGAGTCTGGTGCTAGTAAAAGTTTTATTTATGCTGCTTTCTGTGCTAAGTTGCCTCTTAATAGTAGATGTGTAGATACACCCTTTGATGTAGAAACTACTATAGGCAAGTCTACCAGGATTTCTGAGATGATAGAGGGTTGTGACGTGGAATTAGAAGGTCACAAATTCCCGGTTAGACCCTTCGTGATGACCTTAGGTGGTTTCGATTTGGTGCTTGGGATGGATTGGTTAGCGGACTTCAAGGCGAACATTGTGTGCCGTAAGAAGATGATTTGTTTGACAGCGCCTGACGGAAGTTCGGTAACGGTTTATGGGGATCGGGTCAACACGGTCCCGAAAGTAATTTCAATGGCGGTGGCAGGAAAGTGCATGAGGCATGGATGTAGTGCCTACTTGGCCTATGTAAAGGACGTGGATAGGCCAGCACCACAACTGTCTGAGGTACCGGTTATGTGTGACTTTCCAGACGTGTTCCCAGAAGACTTACCAGGAGTGCCGCCTGACAGAGAGATCGAGTTTTAGATTGATTTGATACCAAGTGCCCAACCTGTCGCCAAGACACCGTATCGATTGGCTCCAACTGAGATGAAAGAGTTGATAGAGCAATTGCAAGAGCTGCTTGATAAAGGGTTCATTAGACCGAGTATCTCGCCTTGGGGTGCTCCGGTCCTGTTTGTGAAGAAGAAAGACGATAATATGAGGATGTGTATTGACTACCGTGAACTGAATAAGTTGACGATAAAGAACCGATACCCCTTACCAAGAATTGATGACTTGTTTGATCAGCTTCAAGGTGCTAGTTGGTTTTCGAGGATAGACCTTCGATCTGGGTACCATCAGTTGAAAGTGAAGGAGCAGGATATCCCTAAAACAGCTTTTTGCACGCGTTATGGTCATTACGAGTTTCTTGTCATGTCATTTGGCTTGACCAATGCGCAAGCTGCTTTTATGGATCTAATGAATCGAGTGTGTCGGCCAATGTTGGATAAATCAGTGATTGTGTTTATTGATGATATCCTGATTTATTCGAAGAGCGAGATTA
This sequence comes from Flaveria bidentis, assembly GCA_018326385.1. Lineage (NCBI taxonomy): Eukaryota > Viridiplantae > Streptophyta > Magnoliopsida > Asterales > Asteraceae > Flaveria > Flaveria bidentis. The sequence continues at coordinate 12,123 of BJCM01224474.1, read as the reverse complement.
AGCATGTCGGTCACATTCGAGAGGTTTTGGAGACGTTGAGGAAGGATAAGTTGTACGCCAAGTTCTCCAAGTGCGCGTTCTTGTTGCGCGAGGTTCAATTCTTGGGTCATGTGGTAAATCCTGACGGGATTATGGTGGACCCGGAAAAAGTGGAGGCGGTGATGCAATGGAAGTCTTCAAAGACGCCATCCGAGATTCGTAACTTCTTGGGTTTGGCAGGCTACTAAAAAAGATTCATCCAAGACTTTTCTAAGATCGCTTCTCCACTAACTAAGTTGACCCGGAAAGATGTGAAGTTTGTACGGGGTCAAGCTCAAGAGAAGGCGTTCGAAGAATTAAAGGCGAGATTGACTCAAGCTTCGGTTCTGTCATTACCCAATGGAAGTGAAGACCTGGTGGTTTATTCTGATACTTCCTACTCAGGGTCGGGGTGTGTGTTAATGCAGAGAGGGAAGGTTATAGCCTATGTGTAATACCCGGAATATTCTTTGAAGCCGACGAAAGAAGAAAAGAAATAAAGTCCAAAGTCGAGGGACCAAACTTGCCAAAACGGGAAAAACTTGGATGAGTGGGGGTATAAAAGGGGTAGGGCAGCCCACACCCTCCCCATTCTTGCAAAACTCACCCAAGGGAGAAGAGAAGGAGAAAAAGGGAGAAAAGCTTGGTTCGGGTGGATTCGAGCGTGCAAAATTGTCGTGTAGCGGGTCAAATCAAAGCTCTACTCAACGGGATTGTTTGTGTGAGTTCTAGGACCCCTCTTTTACACGTTTTTGAATGATTTTGGGGCTGGAACACATCTGAATATTGTTTTGGGTATTTTGGGTGTAAACTCGTTTATGTATGTATGTGTATGTGTATGATTCGTTTGGGGTTTGATTTCGGGCTTGGTTGTGCTTGAATGGTGTTGAGGTATGCTTCCCTAAGGTTCAGAATGGTTGATTTGAGCTTAAAAGAAGTTTGGGAGAGTTTGGAGGCCGAAAATGGCTGATGCGGTTCGGGATGAGCGGCATTATGCACCCACCTAGGGCTATGCGACTGAAGTTCCATGCGTCCGAATGGCATGCGACTGGATTCATACGCATGAAAGGCGTGTGACTGAGGTTCATTCGCATGAAAGTGGTGCGACTGAGGGTCATACGCATGAGGGCTATGCGACTGAAGGAAATGCGGATGAAGGTCATGCAACTGAAGGTCATGCGACTGGAGTCCATATGCTTGTGAGTCGTGCGATTGAGGTTCATACATAGGAAAGGTGTGTGATTAAGGGCCATCCGCATGAAGGTCATACGACTGAGGTCCATACGCCCGGATGCCATGCGACTGAGGTTCATGCGCATGGGAATCATGCGATTGGAGGTTATGCAACTGGAGGTCCATTCGCCTGAGTGTTCTCATACGTATGGAAGACCATGCGACCGTAGAGTCCATATGCCCGAATGACCATGGTATTGTCTGACTTTCGGGAAAGTGCGGACGCAGGCTCGGACATTTGGAGTTGTAGATGATGTGATGGGCATGGATGATATAAGATGACGTATGATGATGAGCTGATGATAAGGATGATGTGTTGCTTGATGATGTGAGATGTCGTATGGTTATATGATGTGATGCGCGTGATTTGTGTGACATATGATGTTGTGTGATTATGCATGATGTATGTTATGGGTGTGCGATGTTGCCTTGTGTGATTGATGTTGTATGTTGTTAGGTTCCTTATTGTTATGTATGATTGTCTTCCCATGGTTTGCGTTGAACGTTAAAGAATGTAATGAAAGTATTATGTAACGTCAAGTGGAAGATAATGAAAAGAGAAACATGATGAATGAATGCAAGCATGAATGAATGAGAGTAAGGATGGCTTGCAAGAGAAAGAAGGGAGGTTCACAACTCATTAAGAATTGTTAGCTCAACTATTTGTGTATTATAGCCTGCGATCTTGGCTAACTCATAAGGGAACATAGTCACAGTAGGGAGTTCAGTTTTGATAACTGCTACGATACGTGCGATGTGGTATTTATTGTGTGCTATGTAGCATGTGATTTTGGCTACCTCATGTGGGGTATATAGCGTGCGATTTTGGCTAACCCATGAGATGTCGTACGATTCTGGCTAAACCCTTTGAGTTCACACACACAGGGGGAGTCGGTCTTGGTGACCACTCCGTTGGTGCGATTTGTGCGATATGTACGATGGATATCATGAGGGACTATAGACACAGTGGGAGTTCAGTTTTGGTAACTGCTCCGATACGTGCGACATGGTATTTACTGTGTGCTATGTAGCGTGCGATTTCGGCTACCTCATGTGTTTGATTTGTGTGCTATGTACTTTGGGTACGAAGATGCGAAGGTGCGATTTGTGCGAAAAGTGCGATATGTATGAAATGAACGAATGGAAGAAATGATGTTATGAACGAATGAAGCAGATGATAAAGTAGCGTACGATGATTAATGAATGAAAGAATGTAACGAACGTAATGGAAGATAATAATTATATTATCTATGTGTATATATGTTGTGTGATCACTTACGAAAGTAACGAATGGTTTTATAAAGGAAGTAAAGTATGTTTTCTTTAAAACTAGAACTCACTCGGCAACGCTGACTTTGATGTGTTTCCAGTTGGCAGGTATGTTGCTAAGGATGGCATGGGGCGACTACTCAGTTCTTATGGGATGGCATCCATTGTTATAATGCTTTTGGAATTGAATATAAAATGATATTGTGTAATGAACGGTTGTATTATTTTGCAAAAGCATTTTGATGAAATGAAAATGTTGTTTTTAATGTTTCTGCTGCAACACTTTTATGTAAGATGATGAAATATATGTTTTATGTGCGATAAATGACCAGCTGTAAGCGTCCCGGGAACGGGGCCTTACACTATGCATCCCGACAATTGAAGGTTCATGAGGTCAAGTATCCTACTCATGACTTGGAGCTAGCAGACGTGGTCTTTGCGTTAAAGATTTGGAGGCACTATCTGTATGGGACAAAGTACACCATATTCACTGACCACAAGAGCTTGAAGTACTTCTTTGAGCAAAAGGACCTGAACATGAGACAGAGACGATGGTTGGAACTTATAAATGATTATGACTGCGAGATCCATTACCATCCGGGCAAAGCCAACGTGGTGGCGGATGCCCTTAGTCGAAAAGAGAGGCCCGAGCCGATTCAGGTAAAAGCTTACCAGATGATCATGACCTCTGATGTGTTGAAGCAAGTTAAAGAGTTTCAAGATGAGGCATTGAAAGAAGATCATCTTAACTCTGAAAGAATGAGAGGTCTGGTCGCGGAGTTGGGTGAAAACACACTTGGTGTTAGAACCCGATTTGGACGAATGTGGATTCCTCGTTTTGGGGATCTACGCATGAAGATCATGGATGAAGCTCACAAGACTCGATACTCCATTCATCTCGGTTCCACAAAAGTTGTATCAAAACATGAAGAAAGATTATTGGTGGTCAGGTATGAAACGCGACGTGGTGGAGTATGTGAGTAAACGCCTTGTCTACAGGTAAAGGTCGAGCATCAGAAGCCGTATGAGAGGATCCAACCTTTGGATATACCGGAATGGAAGTGGGAGCACATCACCATGGATTTCATTACGAAGCTACCACATACTCCGAAAGGATATGATGCCATATGGGTGATAGTTGACCGTTTGACGAAGAGTGCTCACTTCCTACCGATCCGCGAGACATATTCATCGGAGAGTTTGGCGGATCTTTTCATCAAGGAGGTTGTAATTCGTCACGGTGTGCTCGTGTCTATTGTGTCTGATTGTGACACCCGGTTTACATCCAAATTTTGGAAGAAATTCCACGATGCTCTGGGACGAGGTTACACATTAGCACGGCTTATCATCCCCAGACTAATGGTCAGTCAGAGAGGACCATTCAAACATTGGAGGACATGCTTCGGGCCTGTGTTGTCGATTTTGGAGGGAGTTGGGATGACCACTTACCGTTAGCTGAGTTCTCATATAACAACATTTATCATGCCATCAATAGTATGCCCCCTTATGAGATGCTACACGGCAGGAGATGTAGAACACCCATCTGTTGGCGTGATATTGGTCAGAAAGAATTAGGAAGCGTCGAGGTAATTGAGGCTATGACTGAGAAGCTTGAAAAGATCAAGGCCTTCATGAAGGCAGCCAAAGATAGACAGAAGTCGTTGGCTGATAAACGACGTAGACCGATTGAGTTCCAGGTGGGTGACAGGGTTATGTTGAAAGTCTCACCTTGGAAGGGTATCATTCGGTTCCGAAAGCAGGGCAAGTTGAGCCCGAGATACATAGGGCCTTTCCGAATCACTGCTAGAGTAAGAGAGGTGGCCTATAGATTAGAGTTACCAAATGAGCTAAGTGGAATTCAGCCAACATTCCATGTATCTCATCTAAGAAAGTGCTTAGCAGACGAAAATATTATTGTTCCACTAGAGGATATCGAAGTAGATGAACGGCTCAATTATGTGGAGCAACCAGTGGCGATCATTGATCGAAAAGAGAAGAGGCTGAGGAATAAAGTGCTTTCTCTTGTGCGTGTACAATGGAAGCACAGGAAGGTATCCGAGTCTACGTAGAAGACTAAAGAAGAGATGAGATAGCATTACCTACGTTTGTTCGAGGAATAACAGGTTTCAAGGAAGAAACCTATATAAGGGGGGTGGACTTGTAACACCCGGTTATTTTTTTTGAAGCCGACGAAAGTAGAAAAAGAAATAAAGTCCAAAGTCAAGGGACCAAACTTTCCAAAACGGGAGAAAGATTGGAAGAATGGGGGATTAAGAGGGGAGGGCAGCCCACACCCTCCCCCACACTCACAAAATTCAGCCAAGAGAGAAGAGAAGGAGAAAAAGGGGTTTCAAGCTTGGTTTTCGTGGATTCGAGCGTGAAAGTTGAAGTGTACCGGGTTGGATTGAAGCTCTACTCGACGGTGTTGTTTGTGTGAGTTCTAGGACCCCCTATTTTACACGTTATCAACTGATTTGGGGCTAGAACACATAGTAAAAACCCGTTTTTGAAGTGTGTGTGTTGGACCCGTGTGTATGTGTTTGTGTGTGATTCGAATGGGTTTTGATTTTGGGCTTGTGTGTGCTTGAATGGTGTTGTGGTATGTGTTTCTAAGGTCTAGGATGGTTGATTTGGGCTTAGAACGAGTTTGGGAGGGCTTGGAGGCCGAAAATCGCAGATTAGGTTCGTGATGAACTGCATTCTGCATCAGTTAGGGCTACACGACCGAATGGCATGTGACTGAGGTTCATTCGCATGCGATTCATGCGACTGGAGTCCATACGCTTGTGAGTCGTGCGACTGAGGTTCATTCGCATGGGGGTCATGCGACTGAGGTCCATACGCATAGGTCCATCCGCATTAGGTCCATTCGCACTGGTACCCATCCGCATTACATCCATTCGCACAGGTGTTCATCCGCATTAGGTCCATTCGCATGTGATTCGTCCGTATTGTGTCCATCCGCATTGGGTCCATTCGCATAGGGCCCATTCTCCTGGTGTTCATCTGCATGGTGTTCAATCGCCTAGGAGGCCATGCGACTGAAGGGTGCCTATATGCCCAAGTAGGGCTTGTGTACTCAAGGGAAACATAGTTTATTCACTGACTTTCGGGGGAGAGTGCAGATGTAAGTTTTTACGTGGAAGGTTCCCAAGAGTTCAAGTAAGATGATTTTTGAGGCCATAGAGGTTATGTTGGGCATGGATGATAATGATGTATGATGTTGTATGATTGTGCATGATGTATGTTATGTTTGCATGATGTATGTTATGTTTGCATGATGCCTTGTATGATGATGTTGACTGTGCATGTTGATGTTCCTTGTTATGATGTATGTTTATCTTTCACGTGGCTTTACATGTCATAGTTGTGAAAGAAATGATAAAGTATTATGTAACGTAAAGTGAAAGATAATGAAAGAGGAACATAATGATAGAATGCATGCATTAATGAAAGAGAAAGTATAGAAAGGCTTGCAAGTAAACTGTACGGAGGTGCACGGCTCTAAAATGTCATAATCTCAACTGTGTGTGGTTTAGCTAACCCTTAAGGATACACGCACGGGTCCAGTCTTTGTGTCTGACCAGTGATATAGTACATGGTTTATAGTGGTTACTCACCTCGATACTGGTGCCAGACTTTGTGCGTTATGGAAGTCATTTATGATCTTTGGCCCAGTACCCGCTTTGTGCATACGTTTGAGGTGTAGTATACAGTTGGGATCTTTGTCACTTGCCCCGGTGCTGGTGCCAAGCTATATGCGTTATGGAAGTCATTTATGATCTTCGGCCCAGTACCCGCTGTGTGCATACGTTTGGGGTATAGCTGATGAAACTGATCCGGAAAGAGTTAAAGAGATAAAGAAAGAAAGTGATGAACAGTAAAGGAAGATAATAATGATATTATCTATGTGTACGTACGATGTGTGATCATGTACGAAAGTATAGTATGATTTAATATAGAGTAAAGAACGGTTTTAATGAAAGCAAAGTATGTTTTATTATAAAACTAGAACTCACTCAGCAATGCTGACTTTTATGTGTTTCCGGTTGGCAAGTGATGTTGCTGAGGATGGCACGGGACGGCTACTCAGCTCTTTTGGGATGGCATTCTTTTGGTTTAATGTTTTTACATTGTAATGCGAACGAACGATGTTTTGAAATGAACGCTTGTATTAACTTGCAAAAGCATTTATAAGGAAACGAAAAGTTATTTTAATGTTCCGCTGCAATGTTTATGAATGTTAAATGTAAAGTTATATGTTTTATGTGCAATGATTTACCAGTTGTAAGCGTCCCGGGAATGGGGCCTTACAGTGAGAGAGATTGAAGTTGTTCTGAATATTAGCGAGTGCCGAGAGAACCAAAAGGTGAAGTTTGTTGCCCACTCATTTGTGGACTCGGCTTTGTGCTGGTGGACAATATTGTCCAAGCTGAGGGTAGCCAGGCCATTGGAAGAATGAGGTGGTCGGAGTTGAAGAGGTTGGTGATTTAGGAGTTCTGTCCTCACCGTGAGATGGACAAAGTGGAGAGAGAGTTCCTGCAGCTAGAGGCGGGAACAATGACACATCAGCAGTACACCACCAAGTTTAATGAGATGGCACGGCTGGTACCGGATCAAGTGACGCCTCTGTCATGAAAGATTAAGCGGTATATCCAGGGATTGCCGGCGTATATCCGTAGGCACATGATCGCTGCCCAACTGAGCACGTTTAGGTTGGCGGTCGACTTATCGGGGAGGTTGTATGAGGAAAGAGTTATGGTTGTGGCCGAAGGCTGCAAGAAAGGTGGTGGTGATTGGAGTTGGAACGGGAAGCGATTTGGACGTGGCGGAGCCGCTCCAAGCAAAAAGGGTGCATGAGTGGATAATTGACGTGTGGTCACATCCGGTGCGGGGTCGAAGAGGTATGTTAAGTGTGGACGAGAGCACACCGGGGAATGTCGAGTGGGATCCAATGTATGTTTCCGTTGTGGAAGGACCGGACATGTGGCGAAGAACTGGGGAGTGAGGAGGTGTTATACTTGTGGCGAGGAGGGCCACATGTCCAGGGACTGCAAGAAGCCAAGGGCTGAAGAATTGGGAGTGAAGAAGGCTAGAGATGAATGGCAGAGGGCGAGTGCCAGAGCGTTCACGATGACGCAGGAGGAGGCTAGGACGGATCCCGATGTTGTGTCAGGTACGTTTCTAGTAAACCAAACTTTAGCCTTCGTGTTATTTGATTCTGGTGCTAGTAAGAGTTTTATTTCTGTTGTTTTCTGTGCTAAATTACCTGTTAGTAGTAAGAATATAGATACGCCCTTCGATGTAGAAACTGTCATAGGTAAGTCTACCAGGATTTCTGAAATGATAGAAGGTTGTGACGTAGAATTAGAAGGTCACAAGTTTCCCGTTAGACCATTTGTGATGAACTTAGGCAGGTTTGATGTAGTCCTAGGAATGGATTGGTTGGCAGACTACGAGGCGAATATTGTGTTTCGCAAGAAGAAGATTCGATTGACAGCGCCTGACAGGAGTCTGGTGACGGTTTACGGTGATCGAGTCACTACGATACCGAAGGTGATTTTGATGGCGGTGGTGGGAAAGTGTATGAGGCGTGGATGTAATGCATATTTAGCCTACGTGAAGGATGTGGATACGCCAACACCACAACTGACTGATGTGTCGGTTGTGTGCGACTTTCTAGACGTGTTTCGCGAAGACTTACCAAGAGTGCCACCTGACTGCGATACTGAGTTCCAGATTGACATGTTACCAGGTGCTCAACCTGTAGCTAAGGCACCGTATCGGTTGGCTCCGACTGAGATGAAAGAGTTTATGGAGCAATTGCAGGAGTTGCTTGATAAAGGGTTCATCAGAGCGAGTATCTCTCCTTGGGGTGCTCTGGTCTTATTTGTAAAGAAGAAGGACGGTAGCATGAGAATGTGTATAGACTACCGTGAGCTAAACAAGTTGACAGTGAAGAATCTGTATTCGTTGCCGAGGATCGATGACCTGTTTGATCAGCTCCAAGGTGTCAGTTGGTTCTCAAGGATAGACCTCCGATCTGGCTACCATCAGCTGAAGGTGAAAGAACAGGATATACCTAAAATAGCTTTTCACACGCGTTATGGTCACTACGAGTTTCTCATTATGTCATCTCCAACTTACTTTGTAACACCCCAACCCTGAAAGGTTCACATGTCACTATTATAGATATCAAATCAAAACCAAATCCATGATCTTAAAGAGACGGTCAGAAATAAAAATTTCAAGCAAACCAAACACTTCAAATGAACCTAATTAAATACTCATTACATCGATTAAATCCAAAAGTAAAGTCTTGATCTTCAATTCACTCCTCATTGATTTCCTGGATTACCCTAATTACCTACAAATAAATAAGAAAACACCACAAAAGAAAATACGATTAAGCCAAAAGTTGCTTTGTGACGGAAAGAACAATAGTAATGACTTTAAGCATATAATATTAATATCTGATACTGAACTGATCATATGATACGGAAAACTAAAATATGATTCTAAGCATATAATGTTGATATATGACTAAACATGTAATACTGAAATTGAACTGACCTACACGACGAGTATATACGAATAAAATAAGTAGTGAAACATAAGAAGTACCAAGAGCTGAAACTGAATCTATAAGTACATAGCTAGCTAGACTATGCACTAATGAGATGGTGTGTGGGGCGTGCACAGATGATTCTATCCCCCAGAACTGAACTGATCTGAACTGAACTAGAATCGATCCATCCGCCTCCCAAATAAATATGGCCAATGTACTAGTTGAGTACTAATGTGTTAACGGAGACGCCGTGAACTTTTTATAAACACCGTCATGAAAAGTGTCATGTCATTGACGCCACAATGACATGTCGGACAAGCTCGGGTAACATAGTGCTAAAACAGAGGGTAGTATAACCACCAACATATTATTAACATATTAGCATGTGATGTATATCACATGCATACGGATATACATGCATATAGTTAGGAGATATAAGTTTGAATGGTCAATGTACATCGGTTCCTAAATTAGTGGAAAGTTGCTAGGTGTTATCTTGTAATCCCTATTTAAAGGGTTCATGATTATGAATGAAAACAAGGAAATTAATGCCATAAACCACTTTTACATATAACCTATCAATAAATTTCATCTTATTATTTACGAGAACATGCAATAATAAGCACAAATTATAAAAATATATTGCATGCTACAAGTTCCAATAAGTAAAACTAAAAGTCGAACAAGTTAGAGCAGAACTAGATAAATAATGCTAGACGACTATGTATCATGTTAACGAAAACAATGTATCAAAAATCTGTACTACAAAGTAACGGAACATATTATTTATACTAAGATATAAAGAACCAGAAATCCGTACCTTATCTTAACAAGCAAGCACGTCTAAATCGAGCTCAAGTCGTACGGGAACCTACACTTTAATTATTTTATGAATTAGGTTCTCAACCCATGATATATATTATATATTGATTTTCCGACGACTAATATTTATTTTAAGATTTTTAATTAATTGTGAAATGTCTTATTATTTTATGCGTGTTTTCTTATCTACTCAAAATATTTGAGTCTCTTGTTCTATGATTTTATTTCTCTCGAATATCTTCCCTTACTCATTATTATATAAAATATTCATTCACTAATTTTGATGATAAACAACCATAAACATCTATGCTAATTTAATGACATAAAGTCATAACTTATTTTATTCTTAGGTAAACCTAACTCCTTATCCGTTTAATAGTTCCCGACTAATTCACAGGTTAGTTACAACAACTTACACTTATTTATATTGGATTTGTTATGTTATTATAAAGAGATCATTTCTAAAATGTTATACATAACAATAGATGATTTGAAGTTAAGAACCAAGTGATTAGACTTCATGTTCCATTCACCAACTTATTGTACTAATTATAAATCTACAAGATTCATGAATGGAATGAAGACTTCAACATACCCATACTACATACTAAGCATAGCACCAACTATTCAACATAATTAGTTTTATAATAGAATTATATCTCAAATTAGTGTAAGGTGGAATTGAAAAAAAAAATCATATAATGTGACTGAACTAGTTGGCTATAAGAATTAGAATCTGAAACTTGTTTATGCATTCAAGCTTTGGTGTTATGTGAGTCTAATATAGTAAAGTTTTTCTATCAATCTCCAACTCAAGTTTATAACAAAAGACTCAATTTCATTAAAGTGATCAGAAGCGTATACCACAATAAGGCACGTCGTATGAATGAATAGTTATCACATGGTTGAAAGATCTTTAGTAACCCTTCCAATATGCTTAGTCGCCAGAACAAACGGAACAATTTAGGACCCACCGAGTGGTTAGATTTAGTGATTTGGAGCCGACGGATTATCAAACTGAACCAAGATAACGCGAAAGGCAACAACGATAATGGTAATGGTGCGGTATATACCAACGGAAGAAAGCAACAAACTTCATGTTAAAGCATTACAACGCGGGATTTAAAAGAAGCAACAAACTGAATTACTCAATACCCTGTCGCACGAAGGTTGTAGAAGAAGGCAACTTGTATGGCGGTGACGATAGTCGTAGGGTGGCGGGTGCGCGGAACGGAGAGGCTGATTACTTATGGTTGGTTTCGGTAATGGTTCTTTATGGTCTTAACACGCAACAAAAATTGTTGAATGCATAAGATTACGAGTTTAGATAGGCTTACATGAGCAAAACGGTGATCAAGAGAGGTATATAAAGCCTAGGAGAAATACAGTCAATTAAGAAGATATTAACACCCCGATCCACTCGTGCTTCAGTTGCAACCGCAACTTCGATGTAGATGGAGAAGATAAGGATGGTCAAAGTCAATCTGAAGAAAAACAAATTTCATTCATATCATGGTTGAAGTTCCTCACGTGGATATTGTGGATCAAAAATTTGATTACTTGAATTATTATTTCCTTTACTTTCTTTCTTTTTTTTATTATTAGTATAACCCTTACTATAAATATTTATTTTACATCTATTATATATATATAATTTTTGAAAAGTTGGTGTAAAGGTGGGCATGGCCGCCCACCCTCACTTCACATCATCATATCCATTCGGTTTTAGAGAGAGAGAGAGTAGAGAAACTCTCGGCTGAAGAAAGAAGAAGAAGAGAAAGTGAATTCAAGGTAAGAATTCAAGGTTTTTATGTGTTTATGTGGGTTTTATCCCGGTTATATGTTTATGTGCTTATGTGTTTGTGTATGTGCTCGGGTGTGTGTGTTTGGTGGTATTTTTAGGTGTTTGAACTCAGTTGCAAAAGGGTTAGAAGGAAGAAACACCCAAGTTGTATCAGGTGAGTTCTAGACCCCGGTTTCTATTTGTTTTGAGCATCTTTGGGGCTGAAAATGTATTAAAATAATTTTACAAAGTTTATGTATGTTACCCGTATGTATTATGCATGTTGAATGTTGATTCTTGAATGCTTATAGGTTGTTCATGTTTAGAATAATCATGATTAAGCTTAGAACATATGAGTTTGAGGATTGGGTTTGAAAACATACTAGAAACCTGTTTTACAGAAGGTTCATGCGCCTGAAACTGCCATAGA
>BJCM01224467.1:0-11961 GCA_018326385.1 Flaveria bidentis | reverse complement strand
AAAAACGTAAGCATTGAATACACTTCTACTCCAGACGTACCCTAGCCGTCCAGAGACCTCTAAGATCATACTCCAAGTTCATAGATCGCAGTAGATCGATTCCTAATCGATTCTTAACGTTAGATTCAATACATAATTGTTTCTATGTGCGTTCTCACTGATTGGATCGCCAATCAAGTAGGATTCCGCACTATTTGGTTTGGTATACACGTTCATAAGTTAGTACATCGTCCAGTACACGATCCTAACAAACTCTTTCCTCGAAATCCATTTGTTGGATGTGCTACTCTAGGATGACACATATCTAGTATACGACAACCATTCTTGAACTTTTACAATAACAACCCCTCAACTATCAACAAATACAATAAACTAACTAAATAAACTTACTTAGGGAAATCCTCACTCCAAGTTACTACAAGTTGCAACATCAACCTACCTATTTTACAAGGTGAGTTCATAGCCCACCTTTTCTTTTGTATTTTAGGGTGGAAAAATACTCTCCATATCAAATTGAAAATTAAAATTCTAAAGTCAAACTAGTCTTTTGCAAACTCATTGACAACTTTCTTATACTAGTAAAACTAAACTAATTATACATGCTGTTATATTCTATGATACTTTTTTACTTCAAAATCCTTCTATTTTCTAAAATATACACAACCATTAACTTTAAGGAAGCCACGGGAGTATGTAGATTGATATATCGGTCTAACAAGCCCATTTAGTGCTCAAGTTGATGTATGCTAATCAATTAGTCTGGCCTTTTTTGTCAAGAGGGTTAGACAGGAAGGCATTCGATCACTAGTCTAGCCTTTGAGCCAACATATTCTTTTTGACATGAAAGGAGTTGGGTGCTCAGAAACTACATACTAGACAAACATTCTATTAGTCTGGCCTCTTGTATTAGGAGGTTTAGATGGGAGGGCATTCGATCACTAGGGTTGGTCGTAACTCATGTATAATAGTTTAACTACTTGTATTTGGAAAGTTGGTTATTGGTTTGTACATAGTTATTAACTACAATAGTTTATTTACTTGTATTTGGAAAATGGTTTATTGGTATGTACATTGTTATCTACTATATGTATACTTCTAAACCTATGTTCTCACCAACTTTATAGTTGACCTATTTTAGCATGTTTTTAGGTAATGAAAACTAAGTTTGTTGTTTTGCTCACACTAGGTTTCAAGGATTAGCTTAGTTGAACCTAGCTAGACTTTGAAAAATATAAAAAATTATTTGCTTGTTCAATTTATTTTTTTAGAATCAAATGTAATTTACTATTTAGTTTTAATATGTAATTATATTTAGTACTCTTTATCCTTGTGTTATGATTCAATTTCATCACGCCTCGGTGTTTCCGCTTTAACCGGGGTGTGATATAGCACCCTCGAGCCACCACCACAACCATTTCTACCCTTTACCAACCACCATGTTGCACCCTCAACACACCACCATTGTCGCCTCAGCATTCTCAACCCACCATCACCGTCCTACAACATCCTCAACCCACCACCACCGTCACTGCTTGCACCCTCGACCCATTACCACCGTCGCTGCAGCACCCTAAACCCACCACCACCGTCATCAAAGCACCTTCAACCCACAACCAGCATCATTGCCTACACCGTAGAGCCACCACCAACACTCAAACAACCACCCATGGCTACCACTGAACATGATGACCACTTGGTTCATTAGAATTTAAGATATAGAGAGATATATTGATAGATAGATAGATAGAGATAAGTGGTGTTATAACCGGTGGTCTGAGTAGAGAGGGAGAGAGAGAGAGAGAGAGAGAGTGAGGGAGAGAAGGAGATGGAGAGAGAGAGACTTAGACAAATGGTGGTGCTTAATTTCTCACATGATGGTGGAGAGGTGGTGGTGATAGTATGAAGATGAACATGAAGATGGAAGAAGAAGATGGAATGAGCGGGTGATGTCTGAATGGTGGGGGTAAGTTAGGTTTTATTTATAAATTATTATTTTCTAAATTTATAGTTTTATTAGTAATTATACATTGAATTAACAAAAAAACTTAAGCTTTGTTAGCATCGTGAAATGCTAGTATGCATATCATGCATTGTTCAGGCCCGCATCTTTAATTTTTAAGAAGTAGGAACTAAACTTGCAATACGTTCAAACAATATGGACTATGTTAGGACCGTGTACGTATGGAGTACTAACAGATTATGCATGAAACCAGATTAAATAGTGCAGAATCCTATTTGATTGGCGATCCAATCAGTGAGAACAAAATCCCGATCAATCTAACGATTAAGGAAACGTTAAGAACGAGTAGAAGAAGATCAGATGTGAACTATGAACTTGGAATAGGGTTTCTGGACGGCTAGGTTATGAGTATATGTCAAAAGTCGCTATTTTTCCACGAATTAAGTGTTATTTATAGGTTTGCAGTCTTCATTCATGCGACTGAAGCATTAGTATGGTTCAGTCATGCGACTGACCCAGGAGATTGATTCATACGCACGATTGAAGTTCATTCGTGCGACTGAGTCAATCTCATGTCTCATTCATACGACTGATCCAGTTGTCTGGCTCAGTCGTGCGACTGGTTCATTAGCATGATGTATTCATGCGTATGGTCCATAAGTATGGTCCATTAGCATGAATTATCATATAACAACTTCAAACCTATATAATAAGGTTATATATATGAGTCAGATATAAGTATACATCAAAACACAAATCATATATTATTACAATGTTTCATTACAAATATGTAAGCCATGACAGACTTTTACATTAAGTACATAAACTAGGGACATAGGTATCAATAAACTCCCTTTTGGACCTAGTTTACTCTAACATCTTACATTCTTCATATGCTCCTCAAACCTCTTGTACTTCTCATCTCTTCTGACTTCGGTGTGTATTTCAAATGCAAAGCAGAGTCGTATCACATTCTGGAATTGGAGAGTTTCTATAATATCTTGCGCGTCATAGAACAGTGGCCACTTGTATAAAGTGTAGACATCTTCTGCAGACAAGTTGGTAAGCTACATTGGGTCGAATTCCCTGATAGTTTCCATTTTACCTTCTCTACTTAGAGCTATGACCACTTCACCCGCCCTCTAGCCATAATACCACCATTTGAAATTTGGAGTGAAGCCTTGAGGCATTGCCCGTAAGGAAATCTTCGACATTGTGAATGGGGGACTCCACTTCAACACTACTTTAGGCTTTCCAGATATGGGATCCAATTCAGACCTACGAATGTACCTCTTCGGTTGTTGAGGTCTGAAGTTTACCCATCTGGTGTGGTATTCCTTCTTTAGATCAGCCTCAAACCAACCTAACATCTTTCTAGGATCAACATATAGCAGATTTAAGCATGCCAGTTGGTTAAACTCAAAACCTAGGAGAGTCTTTAGGTCATGAGGATACCTGAAGTACTCTATTCCTTTCTCCCATTTTACAGCATAAACATTTAGATCTTCAAAATACGCCCACACTAGGATCTTGCCAGACACCTTCTGATGTTTCTTGACTTTGTAGAGTCTAGTGTAGGCATTCTGCTTTAGAGCTTTGCGTTGGGCTCTAATTTCAGCAAAACAAGCTGTCCATTCAACCTTCTTTATATCAACATTTGCATCCGAGGCTTGAGCTTGGCTTTCATCCTGATCTGTTTCTTTCTCCATCTTATCTAGTTTTTCAAATGTAGCACTGCTAAGAGTGTCACCCAAGTTGGGAATCATATTTCCCTCTTGGTCAGTGTACTCTGGATAGTGGTCAGATGTGACATCCTCTATTTATATTTCATCAACCTCGTTCAGCTCATCATCATTCATAACATCGACCTTTGGAGCGTCTTTGACGAGCTCGTCAGGATTCAGTCTAAACATCTCCGCAAGTTGCTCGTCGGTCAGATTGTGAATACTTTCTCCTTCTTCAGGAGTGTAGCTCACTGATCTTCATACAATCCCTTGCAAATCAAATATCATTGTGAATTAAGACTTGATTTGCTGAAGGGGAGCAATATCATATTCATCTTACTGGGAAGTTTTATCTGCTTGATTTAAACGTTTAACACATCAATCATTAGTAGTTAATCAATACATTTAAGCATAGATAATCATAAATTACATTAATGTAATATTTGAATCAAGTACAAAAGTTTTCTAAATAAAAAACATCTAGTCTTTACTTTGATCTTGATCGGGCAATTCTTCAACTGGAGGAGCAGAAGAAAATGCTCCTTGATCTTGAGCTCTCTTAGTACACCTTTCTTGACCCTGAGCAGAGGCTGACGCAGAAGCATCACCTTCATCATCATCATCATCTCCTCTCTTCTTTCCACTCAGCCCTTCATCATCACCCTTATCATCCTCACCATAATCATCATCATCATCATCATCATCATCATCATCCTCATCACCTTCCCTGATCATTAGAGGCTCATTTATAGATCCTTTCAGCCTGAGCATGATCTTCTTGTTCTTTCTCTCTAGCTCCTCTATCCTATGAACAGACCGTGCATTTTGTTCCTGCAGCTGTGCAATCTGCTGAGGTTGAGCAACATTGAGCTCTATATGCTGGTTTAGCTGTGTAGATCTTTGCTCATGGTGGCAAGCAGCTTTAGCACCATTTGGTTGAGGTTCGCTAGCTGTTCCTCTACCCCGATAGAGGGTAGAGTGGGTCCATGGCTCATTGGGACTTGTGTAGAAGTCCCGGCTCGTTGGGTGGTGGTAGTGGTGGTGGATGTGGTGAATATGGGAGGTGGAATAGGAGTGGATGGTGAATGGGTGGCTGTAGTAGTGATGGTAGGAGGCGTGGTAGTGGTGGTTGTAGGTGTGGTAGTGGTGGTAGGAGGTGTGATAGTGGTGGTGGCAATTGTGGTAGCGGTGGTGGATATGGTGGTGATCAATGTAATCCTCCTCCTCTTGCTCTTCATGCCATGTGGCTGAGCCGTTCTTTTCTTCCTTGACCCTTTGGAAGAGGATGCTCCCCCTGGGCTGATGGGATGGTCAGGGATGTATGATGGATCAGTATCAGTAGTAGCAACATCCCTGGACTCACCCTGGCATCCACCAACCGCCACAGTCCCTCTCGTTGTTGCAACAACCTTGCTTCCCACTGTCCTAACTAGTGGCTCCTCATCTGACTCTTCCTCCTCATCTGGCAGGAAGTCTTAATGAAACACAGTCCCTCTCGTTGTTGCAACAACCTTGCTTCCCACTGTCCTAACCTATGTGGATGGTGGAGATGGAATATCAGTGGCAGTGGGCCTAGATGGAGTGGGGCATGTATCTCCACCATCACCATTGTCATCGTCATCGTTGTCTTTGGTGGGAATAACTATAGGCTCGGAATCTGAATCGTTATCATCGTGACGCCACTTCTTGCAAGCGGGCGCCACGTAGTCCTCCCGGGCTAGATGCCCAAACAATCTCCTCACCGGGGGCTTCACCTACTTACCCCAGTACACTTTCATCCTCCCAAGGGTGGTGTCTTCCATAACCTCAAATGTAACAACATCATCTGTCTCCTTTGGAAGCAAAGGAAGCTTCTGGTCAATAATCATCTACAGGAAACGAGGGTACATGCAGAAGCCTTCCTTGCCTTTGGCCTCTATATTCTCTACCACGTACGTGAATATCATCTGACTGAAACTGAATTGATGATTCAGTACTTAAGCCACGTAAGCATTCTAGATCTGATCAGACATCTCATCAAAGCCTCCCTTCCTTGAGGCTATGCACTTGAGCAGCACGTGGGCCAAGTACTTGAACTAGGGGCACAGGTTGCTCTTTTTGAGCACACCTGCATTAATGTTCCCAGTGTACTTGATGCGAAGGAAACATCCTCGAACCGTTAGTGGATGCAGCCTGGTTAGGCAGTCACCATCATCACCCAACTCTAAAACTCTCCTCAGATGATCCTCGTTGATATCAATCTCCTTACCGAAAATAGAACTTTCCCAGAAAGCCTGCTGAATCGATCTGTATGGTGTGCACGAAGTAGAGATAGCCTTGAAGATCCTTGATTTTCGTAAAATGTAATAATCCCCGCGAACTCGGAAGCGTTCCGAGATGTGACGTCAAGATGAGCACAGAGGTTGTGCTACGTGCTCATAGTCCATCTACTAGTCATGTTACTGTAACACAAGATACATATACGTTAGAATTTATGTAAATGGATGACCTTTGAATTTTAATGAGCTTGAATCAGTTTGTTTAATCGTACGAATGGACAATACGACTGAGTCTTAGTCGTGCGATTGAGCTCAGTCGTACGATTGAGCCTATGACTGGGTTTAGTCGTATACTGTCCCATGCGACTGAACTCATACGCATGGTTCATTCGTGCGATTGAATTAGACGCCCAGCTCAATCGTGCGATTGAAGTTCATCAGCATGTCCATTCGCATAAGTCTTTGTTCGACACTGTTAGATCATTTCTTGGTCTATACTTATTGTCAAACATTGTGGTTAGGCTTATTAGACTCGCAAACACTCAAAGTAACAACAAATATTCTTTAAATTAACGATTTAGTCCATATTTGGTGGTTTATTTTGACATCTTTGTCTCGGTTCTTGTTTTGACTAATTTAGGTCTTAGGGCTTGATTAAACCAAACATTTTGTGCGATTTCAGTTACTAAGTACCTATAGATGAAGAGAGTACACGTTAGTATCACAATCACAGTGCGAAATCAATGAAATCGAATTTTGGCAGAGTAAATTTGCTTTCGTGCGATTTGGGAGCGATTGAAGGGTGATGAGAATGTGCGACTGACTTCACCCTATTTATACTGATTTTACCTTCAGTTGTGTGACTAGACCTATTCGCATGTTTCATTCGTGCAAATGGGGCTCAGTCGGTCACATCCATTCGTGCGGTGGGATTCAGTCGTGCGACTGACTCAGTCGTTCCCTTCCATTCATGCGATTGGTTCATTATGGTGATCCAATCGCATGGATTGACCCATGCTTATGGCCCAATCATACGTATGGTTCAATCGTGCGATTCTCTAACACTCATGATCCAATCATGCCAATGACTTAGACTTATGAGTTTCACCTCATGCACTTTAAACATTGTTAGGACCGTGTACTAGACGATGTACTAACTGATTAACGTGTATACCGAACCAAATAATGCGGAATCATATTTGATTGGCGATCCAATCAGTGAGAACGCACGTAGAAACAATTATGTATTGGATCTAACGTTAAAAATCGATTAGGAATCGATCTACTATGATATATGAACTTGGAGTATGATCTTAGAGGTCTCTGGATGGCTAGGTACATCTGGAGTCGAAGTGTGTTCAATGCTTCTGTTTTTCCATGAATTAGGTGGTATTTATATTAGGATTTCTCATACGGGCGACTGAACCATTAGCATGGTTCAGTCGTGCGATTGAGTCATGCGGTTGGTCCATTCTCACGACTGAGTGTTCAGTCGTGAGACTGAGCCAATCTTATGTGACAACCATACGACTGATCCAGTCTCCTGGTTCAGTCGTGCGACTGAGTCATTCGCATGAAGTTGTTCATGCGTATGGTCCATTAGCATGGGCCATTCACATGATAACTTCATGTTATAAGTTTGAATGTATTAATTATCATAACATTATTTATATTTATTCAAACAACCACAAACCTATGTAATCAAGTCAATATGCGTTAAACAACTCATTAATGAAATATTAAACATTATAACTCACAACCAAACATTCTCAATTCATTAATTACCCAAGCATTACATAAGTGTAAGACATTCAAGACATATTACATTAAGATCCGAATCTAGATACATATGTATCAACAAACTCCCCCTTGGACCTAGATCTATCTATAAGACGTTATGACCGATGATTATCTCAGACATGACCCTTTTAATTTAAAAACTATTGATCACCTTAGACGTGATCCTTTTAAAAAAGCTGATTGGTCAACTCAGACGTGGCCTCTTTTAGTGAGTGATTCACAAATGGAATGCAGATGTGTCCGACTTTTACCTACCAAACGAGTAAGAGTAAATAAATAAAAACAACTACGAATTTAAAACAAAACCAAAACATATTTTTGAATTTTGATTGGAGATGGATTTAAACTTATTAGAGTACTTCTAACCGATTTTACTCCCTGAACAGCACAGCTTCAATTCTATTTTATCATTTCTAGTACGATTCATTATGGAATCATACAAGTATATTAGAATCATTTGGGACACTTTAATACACTATTTTGATGCTAGATTCTTATTTTGACCGAGAGTCAATAGAAATTATAGGAAATCATACTAGTGCTACAAGATGCACACAATGATTTTAACTTTCTAGAACTGTAGCTCACAATGATTGTTAGTATACTTGTCCTCTTAAATCCATACATAGATTTTTGACATACATTGGTGATGATTTAAGCTTTAATTTTTTGAACAAGCATTTGTGGATCCCACAGTTATATGGTAATCAACATTCCTCAGAAGATTTTTGAGCGGTCTATGGGTATGTTGACAAGAACAAACTATTCTAAGAGCTTTCAAAGAGATCCTAAGCCTCAGGTCAGTGCCATCGCACAGCAGAGAGGCGCAAATAACAATGAATTCTAGAATATTTAGGTTATGCTTATCCTCAGGTCAGTGCCACCGCACAGCAGAGAGGCACACAACCTATCTTCTTGTTAGAGCAATTAGCACCAACAACATAAGTTATTAGCTTGATTGCATTTTGCATTATTCATGTGCTTTGCTCATTTTTTATGGTTGCCTGCACACATTTATGGCATTTCTTTTGCTCTTCACCCTTATTGGAACTATGTTGATTGTGTTAACCAGGGATAAGATGGGAATCCACAGCAAGTTGAACAACTTAGTTTGAATTTTAAACCACCAATGAGGTCTATTTATCTATTGTGTTGAATCTACCGACACATCATATAATGAACTAGCAGCCTCTAGGTCTACTTTCTCTATGTTACCTTGGTAGCATACTAGTTTTACTATCATTTTTCCTTTTACTTTGCTTGGACTTTTCAGACTTAAACTTTAAATTTTGCATCTTAATAAGTTAAACTCTTTTGATGTCCCAAATAATTTTTCCCTGTGTACTATTATTTTCCATAAACGTTGAATCAGTATTACAGATTTGATTACTTTCCTTTTAGCTAAGTTGTCCTTCTCCCTTGTTTTTTAAATAATTAAATAAAGCAACTAATTTAATACTAATCTAACCTATTCTCCCCCTAAAATTCTAAAACCGAAAATATTTTTGTGTTTTTGGATTTTAATAAACAGGAAAATAAAATGAAATAAAATAAAAGAAAGTAAAATTAAAGAATGTTGGACTAGGCATTTTCTTCCTCTTAAATCACATCACTTTTTTTTCACACCATTAACCTCTAATAGATATAAAAACCTCAGTTTATCAAATGCTTTTATGTCGAGGTTGGCGCGTTGAAATTCAGTATTAGTTTTAACCACATCGATTAATTGCTTTTCAAAACAGTCATGTATAAAGTGATATTTAATGCCGATGTGTTTAGTTTTAGGATGTTGGACCGGAGTTTTAGTTATGACTATTGCACCAGAATTATCAACATAGATAGGAGTGTTAGAAAATTGCAAACCGTAGTCACGCCTTTGTTGTTGAATCCAGATGATTTGTGAAAAGCAACTTGCAGCAGCAACGTATGCAACTTCAGATGTTGACAGAGCAACGATGGTCTGCTTCTTACACTGCCAGGTGACTAACTGTCTACCAAAGAACTGACATCCTGCTGATATTGACTTGTAATTCATTTTTCAACCACCATAATCCGAGTCACTATACGCTGTAAGCTCAAAGTTATCATCATGAAGATACCACAACCCGAGTGTTGGAGTACCCTTCAAATAACAGAAAATCCTTTTAACACCTATGAGATGGTTGACTATCGGTTTCGCCTGATATCTGGAACAAAGACACGTCGCATACATGATATCAGGACAAGACGTTGAGAGATACATAAGGGATCCGATCATTCCTCTATACATTGTAGCATCAACCAGATCAGCATTATCGTCGGGCGCCACATCGTCATTCATGGCAAGTGGAGTTCCAGCAGCTGAAGCATTCTCCATGTCAAACCGACTGAGGATGTCCCCTACATATTTAGTCTGATGTAGGAAGATTCCATTTGGTGTCTGATCCACCTGTAATCCTAGGAATAACTTCATCTCCCCCATTGCACTCATCTCAAATTCTGCTTTCATGATAGATTCAAATTCTTTACATAACTCTTCGTTTCTGGAACCGAAGATTATATCATCAACATAAATCTGTATGAGCAGTATGTCGCCATCCTTTTCTTTAATGAACAGTGTACAGTCAATAACTTCTCTGCTAAAACCGTGTTTCACTAGATGAGTTGAGAGTTTCTCATACCATGCTCTTGGGGCTTGATGTAGCCCGTAGAGAGCCTTATCTAGTTTGTAAACTCTGTCCCAATGATAAGGATCCTCAAATCCTTCGGGTTGACTAACATACACTGTCTCACGAATTTCACCATGAAGGAATGCACTCTTGACATCTAGTTGATAAACTTTAATATTCATGTAAGATGCATAGGCTAGGAAGATCAGGATTACTTCCATTCTAGCCACAAGTTCAAACACTTTATTGTAATTAATGCCTTTGACTTGTCTAAAACCTTGAACGACAAGTCGAGCCTTGTTTCTTATTATGTCCCCTTGGTCATCTTTCTTACATTTCAAGACCCATTTAGTGCCAATTATTTTAGCACCTTTTGGTCTATCCACCAGTGTCCATACTCCTAGCTTCTTGATTTGAAGGAGTTCTTCTTGCATGGCACTAACCCATGCGTCATTGTTTAAGGATTCACTTACATATTTTTGGCTCAAATTGAGACATAAAACATCGATAGGCACCATTGTGAAGATAAAGGATCCCAGATAAGACTTTATCTGATATACCTTAAACTATAGTCTTGTAGTATAGGCTTTAGCTAAAGGATCCCAGCTGGCATCAAAGTATATCCGGCTGTAGGTAGTATTATATATAGGTTCTCCTTGTAACTCATTCCACAGTGCTTGTAAGAGTCTTGTATTATTAAGTTGAGAAGCAATATATAAAAGTACCTTGAAAATTACTTCCTGTGTTGTTTATTATTTTCTATATTGTGATCAACTCTTACTGATTCTATCCTTACCCGAGTGTTGTTCTAGGTGAGTTTGAGAGAAAACATTGTTAAGTGACAAACATCAATCCTGCAATTGGTATCAAAGCTTCTTAGGATCTTGATTGTGTGATCTAACCATCCAAATCACTCTATTTTTCACTCCTCCCTTCAACTCACTCACTCAAAATGGCCCTTAAAAATCCAAAGTAGAGATGGAAACAATGACAAAGGCTCCCATCATTACTCTTGAAAATTGCAGGTCTTAGAGCAGAAGAATGGAAGGCTTCATCAGATACCAAAACAGCAAAATGTGGAACTCCATTGTCAATGGCCCGTATAAACCAAAGATGGCTTCACCTGGTGAAAACGGTGCAATGATAGAAAAAGCTGTTGAGGACTATTCTGATGAAGACAGAAAGAAGATGGACATTGACAACAATACTATGACCATTCTCATGACTGCAATACCAAACTCCATCATGGTGGGATTTGAGCATTGCAAGACTGCCAAAGAATTATTCAATGCACTTGCTCAGATGTATGCAAACTCCAATGACTCAAAGAAGGACTCACTGAAGCAGCAGTTCATGAACTTCACTCACATTGCTGGAGAGACCCTCAGCCAGCAGTACTTCAGGTACATGGATCTTATCTCTTCTCTTTAGTCTGTGAAGATCACTCCCGAACTCAGAGATCTTACTAGAAAGTTCATGAGTGCTCTTCCTAACGAGTGGACATTCTACTGTGTCTCTATCAAGAGAACAGAAAACTTGAACACTCTTACCATGACTAAACTCTATGGCAT
>BJCM01224465.1:0-11921 GCA_018326385.1 Flaveria bidentis | reverse complement strand
TTCCAATCCACAGCTGACAATATCAAACAAATCAGCATGCATGTAGATTCATCATCAAAAACCTGCTCATATCATCACTTTCTGATTGTGTCTTCAATTTCTCTATACATGGATTCCCCCTAAGAATGAGAATCCTCTCTGTGCGGATAAATATAACTTGATTGGCCCATAAGTAGTCAGATGCTCCTGACTACCCCCACAAAATTAGCACCGACTGCTGACATCTTCTCTTCTCTTTTTCATGTTCCAACTACATTCACCTATTCTGGAAGTCCGAAGAATAATGGGGTATACATCGAACTTATTTGACAAAAGAACCTCAGGATGAATGTGCTTTGTTCATCCTCAAATCTATGCAAAAGGTAGTTCCTGACCCTTTTTTTTTGGTCTGGAACACCGTTCATCCGTATGACATGGAGGACAAATATCACATTTATGTGAATGGATGATACGAATGATATATTTATGAGACTGGTCATAAGACTGGTCCAGTAGCATGATTGGTCATAAGACTGGTCCAGTTGCATGACTTGTCATAAGACTGGTCCAGTAGCATGACTGGTCATAAGACTGGTCCAGTAGCATGACTGGTCATAAGACTGGTCCAGTCGCATTGTAGTCATACGAATGGTCCAGTCGCATGGTCCAGTCATACAAATGGTCCATTAGCATGGTCCAGTCGCACGAATGGTCCATTAGCATGGTCCAGTCGCACGAATGGTCCATTAGCATGGTCCAGTCTTACGAATGGTCCATTCGCATGGCTCAATTGCATGAACAGGTCTGCACGCAGATTTTCAGATCTGCAGCTGCCAGGGCTGCCCAAAACCCTAATCTGACGAATTTTACATGAACCGAAACAAAATAGACATCATCAGATTCGGAAGGGTGATCAGAACGTGGTTTCGAGTTTGATTTTAACATAGAAACACCACACGTAACAAGATCTGAGCAAAACATGAAGAACACGAAGTGGATTTAACGTCAAGATCTGAAATTTGATCTAGAAATCAAGAGCTCAGGTTGCTAGAATGATTGTTAGATCATTCCAGTAGTAACCGGCTCTGATACCAATTGCGAAGTCGTTTGGATCGATAAACATCCGAGCATGTTCTTGACGGAAGGATAAACAATAGCACAAACCAGGAGACAATCAATAACACGAACTATAATTTAATGGTTTCATTGATAAAACCTAACGATTACATGTTCGTTACAACATAAGAATCAAGACTCTTGGCAAGGGGAAGATCGAGCATGATCTCCCCTCTCATCCGGCAGCCCTAGGCTTCGGGCAGACTTCCTCTCCAACCCTTAATCTCTCTACACCTTGAAACTGGTATATATAGGCCTCGGCCCATATTAGATGCGATTAGGCCCATTCGTGCGATTAGACCATGTGTATGGTTCAATCGTACGACTGGACCATGCGTATGGTTCAATCGTACGACTGGACCATACTTATGATTCAGTCTTACGAATGTCCCAATCGCATCTCTCAGTCGCACAACTGGCCCATTAGCAAGGCTTAGTCGTACGACTGAGTCTCATTCGCATATGCTCCTACGAATAACCCAGTTTCATGTGTTTACAATATATCAGGTGTATTACATTAAGCCTAGACTATTCGTCAAGCGACAGACACACTATATATGACTATATATGATCCAACAGGCTGTCTTGGATGGCTTATAATCTTTCATAAGAAATATTTCTAAAATGTTAGAGACATATTAAGATTGATTGATAAAGAACCCATACTTCATTTACTTCACTTGAATACTAAGGAAAACCTGGGTCTCTGGTATCCATGGAACAACAATTTCAATCTCTATGGCTATTCTGATAGTAACTATGGTGGATGCAATATCAACAAGAAATCAACATCAGGAGGAGGTCAATTTCTTGGTGGAAGGATCGTCTCATGGCAATACAAGAAGCAATCATGTGTCTTAACATCTACTACTGAAGCTGAATACATTACAACTACTACTTGTTATGCTCAGTTGCTATGAATTCAAAACCAGATGATAAACTATGGATTCAACTTCATGAGTATTCTTATCCATATTGACAACAACACTGCCATCTTAATTACTGAAAATCATGTGAAGCACTCGAAGACAAAGCATATTGACATCAGGTATCATTTCATAAGAGATATTCATGAGAAAAATTCGATCAAACTAATCAAAATTGATTCAAATGAATAATATGCTAATTTGTTCACCAAAACATTTGATGAACAAAGATTCAAGTATTTAATTACAGCTATTGGGATGATAAACATTAACTAGCTTATCTCATTTGAAAACCTTTTTGAAACATGCTTTGTTTCTGTCAATACAATCTAAGCCTGGTTACAAAAAAAAATTCTTCAAAATTTCACTAAGTATAAATTGTTCCGAAGAGAAATTAACCCTCGAAAGATATCATGTATATCTTTGGAAGTAAAATTTCTCCAAGGGAAATCTTCCTTTCAAAAGAGTTTTAGTCTCACAAGAAGCATTTGATCAAATATCAAATCTACTTCCGAAGTTTATAAACTCTTACTCTCGGAAAGTATCTTTTACCTTCGGAAGTAAAATATTTACCTTTGAAAGTAGTATTGGCTTCGGAAGAAGATTACCTTCGAAAATGATTTATACTTGGAAGAAGACTTTATTATGTAACGTAAATCTTTTGGGCCCCACTCTAAAAAAGATAAAATATTTTCTTAATGATGTCATAATTTTTAAGTGGATTTTATCTTACCACCCCTATCACATTATATCCCAAACCATCACCTCATCTTATACATCTGCCACTTTCACCCATTTAAATATTTCTGACCCATTCACTTAGTCTTTTTATAACTTTTACTACCCAAAGCTTTCTTCATTCTTACTTTACCCTAATTCAAACAAATTTCTCTATTTCTTTCACACAAAATTAGCCTTAAACCCTCAACACAATCAAGTCGGACTCCTGGATTCGTCCAAGGATGCTGACTTCTCAGAAATCATCTCCTCCTAACCCAATCTACTTACTTCACAACCCTAACTGTCAACCCCACTGTGTACTCCAACCACATGGTTGAATTTTGGGGGTATAGATAGATTACAACCCTTAACGGAGTTAGGGTTCTGAGGTCAAGCATTTGTGATCAAGAGTTGATCATATCTAAACAAATCATTAGGGAGCATCTGGAGCTTCACGATGAAGGTTCTCTTATGGAGTTCCGCAAGGCAGAGATTGACGACACATATACATTAATGGGATGGGGAGGTAACGTCAGCACGTCAACAATATACAAATTCAACTTCTCTTATCATTAGAAGTTCCTGCTGCACATAGTCCTTCACTGCTTGTCAAATAAATTTGGGGGATGGGATCAAATCCCATACGAACTAGGTTGCCTAGTTCATGGGTTGGTAAGAGGCCTATGCTTTAATTATTATAAGCTTATGCTGACAAATTTGATGGGCAACCTTCAAAGGGAGACATTTTACATGTATACCTGGTTCATCCAGTATTTCATCAATTATGAGTTGGACCAGAACAAGCTTGTCTGTGTAGCTACTCTTCCAGTCCCTCACATGAGGCCGGCTATCTTCAAAATTCTAAAGAGGATGCCCACCAACTTCACTGGAAGACACACTACACTTCTTCCAAGTATGACTGAGCGCATAGCTCTTGGTGACATCCCTGTTATCGCCATATGTGATGAACCCATACCAGCAACAACTATCACAATGCCAAATTTACCTTCTCACCCCATTAAAATCACATACCAAAGGCGTCCCAAACGAACCCTTGTTCAATCTACTCTGATTGAACAAGTTCCCCCTATTCAATCCAAAAAGACTAGAGTGGAACCATGGGCTCCCACTCAGTCCAAGGTCACATCATCTTTTACTTTTGACCTGAATAACCTCAGTCTGAAACCCATGGAGCCCAAAACCTAAGCTGAAACCGCTCAGGATGAGTCCCTATACTCTCCTGAGCGGCCAAAAAGGAACAATCTTCTCACAAGCTCAATGCCAATAAACATTGACCAAAGTCTCGGGTCATTAGGCTTAATCTCAATATCCTTATTGACCTACTTATAGGAACTGATAAGGAGATTATGTCTCTTCAAGGCAATGAAGTTGATCCACAACACCCTCTCAAGGATCAACAGAGCCTAGAGAGACCTCTTATCTCTAGCCCCCATTAGTAAGCCCAAACTAGGGTGAGTCCCACTCATGTGGAGAGGACTCATGTGGATTCAGCTGCCACTAATAAAGGAGCCTTGTTGGACCCTTAGGATAGTGGTAACATTTCTGAGACTGAATCTACGACAATCGTGCCCTTTGATGACTTTGAAAAGAGACATCATTAGGCAGGGGAAACCAGGGTGCCAAGAAACCATATCTGGTGGTGAGGATGAACATACAAGGTATGTTACCTCATATCCCCATGATTCTTCAAAAGAAGATAAGGGAAGTCTGCAACTCACCATTCAAGACCTACTTTCTAAAGTATCAAACCTTGAATTAAAGGTTAAGACTTTAGAGGATAGGTCTGCCACTTAGCAACTTGAGATTGAAAGTCTCAAGGCCAAACTAGCTTAGAAACAGATTAAGAGATATTGTAGGCATGTATTAATTCAAGTCTCAATGACCTCTTCCTCAAGCTCATCAAGCTCTCAGTATGATGCTACCAAAAAGAGGAGAGTGTTCAGAGGCAAACACAAGAGGAACCACAGAGTCTAGCTTTAACAACCTTAACTTCAAGATTCCCCTCTCAACAAGGAACAGTTTTTCCTGAGCCTCCTACAATTTTTCCTGAGCTTCCTATTAATTCTCAAAGATCTTCCATTGAACAACCAAGCCCTGATGTAGTTGTGGCATACTTTGTAGCTGAACAACTTCAAAGGTTGAATGCACCTTCTACCACTATCTAAGAAGTTGGTCAAACTAAGGTCTACATGGAACCTGAGATTGATTTCGAAAAGGAAATAGGGACTGATGGCCAAGCAACTGAAATAGTTATGATAGAGAGTGCATTTCCACAGACTTCCGAAGCTGGAGTCAAAGCCTCGGAAGAACCATTTCAATCTTCTGAAGTTGAGATGAAAGCTGCGGAAGGGTTATACTCTTTATCCGAGGATCTGGTTATCACATATGCAATTCTGGAACTAGCATCTGAGGTGAACAGTGAGGATTTTCTCAATCGACCCCTCACTCAAACAATATCATTAACATATGCTCAAATCTCCACCTCCTATCCTAAAACCTCTACTCAAGAATCTCTAAAGTCTAGAACTTCCAAAGACACCAAAGGGAAGAGGAAGATGACCGCAAAAGATCTCTTAGAGGAAGAAAGGTTAGAGAAGCTGAAAAGGAAAGGTAGACTCTCAACTGGGAAATTGCTAGCTGCAAGTAGTAAAGCTGCTGCAGCCAACCAAGAGGCTAACAACAACAAAAGGAGAGTGGAAATCATTGTCAGGTTGGTCAATCTTGGAGCTGTTAATGAAGATATGCTCTTGCTACCATTAGAGGAGTTAATTGAGTTAGAGAAGGCAACCCTAATTTAATTGAACAAAAGAAAGAGGCAACAAGGTTGACCTTAGAGGAAGAAACGAAGAGAAAGAAAAGAGAGGTTGATTTGCAGCTGAGGAGCAAAAGGATATCTTTCCTAAGCTCCAGGGGATTCTCTCTAGAGGAATTGATTCCTCACAATAATGACATGATCTTGTGGCTTTTCAAGAAAGAGAAGGATCGAATAGAGAAAGAGAGAAAGAAGGATGCAAAGGAGAAATTGAGGGAGAAGAAGAAGAAGGAGGAAGAAGCTGGACTCACTGCTATCAGGAAGATAGGTGATACAGCCTGGATGAAGGATTATCTAAGGGCTCATGGCTTCTCTTGTAAGCAGGTGGGTCCTATTTCTGAGAAGACCCTGCAACGACATGTTAGTGGCATCAAGGCTGACATTCTCTCAGGGAAAAGGAAAAAGATGTATAGAAGGGGATATGGGATGATCTTCAAACCAACACCTCAACCCCAATCCCAACCTCAACCTCAACCTCAACCTGAACCAATCCCTTTCCCTTTTCAAATCAAAACCGAACCTAAATCTGAACCATACACTCCTGAACCCACACCATCTTCTATACCTTCTTCCTCACCACAACCACCTCAACTACCCATCCTCAAACCTAAAACACTTCCTAGAACCCAAATACCACTACCTACCCAACAACCACCCAAACTATCCCCTCAGTCTTCCAAACATCTCTCCTTGGAGGATTTTAAGGAGATCAAGATGAAGCTCATTAAAAGTACAACCTTGAGCAACATCTCTTGTAAGGAGGGAATCTATGTTGATGAATCCTCATGTTTCCTCACCAGAGATCAATTCCTTGATCTGCCTAGAGGAACATTGGACCAAGCCGTTAAACTCCTTGGCCTCAACTCTAATTCACCAAATGAAGAATAGAAGAAGCTAAGAAGAAGGCTGGTGACTCTACTAGATGCAAAGAAAAGGGATAGAGTACCAAGTCAGTCCCTTGTGGCAAGAAAGAAGATCATCCAGTGGAGGTTTGAAGACATTTCTTATAACTTCGTTGTTGAGAGAAAGAATGGTGAGATAAACATGCTCAATGCTTCATCTCTGCTACACTTAAGTAGGTTCGACATTGCTGAGTTAGCAGAGAAGCCATTCTCCAACCCCTCCAACTCTGAGATAGTTGCTCACATCAGAAATCATCTAAAAATTATTCATCTAGCTGAGCTAACTGCTAGGACTATGATTGAAGAAGAATTGAAGTTGAGAGAGAAGGATGAAAAGGAAGGATCAGCAACCAAAGGCAAAGCCTTTCTTGAAATTGTTGAAGCTCCTGAACTTGAGTCCATAGTTAGATGGGAATATGACTACAAGTCCTGACAACTAACTCTCTTCAAAGTGTCACAACAAAGGGTGCATATCATTCAGAGTGACAGAGTGGATCTACTATCCACGAATGATTTGTACAAACTGCTTAGCACCACTTCAGGGAAGAATAAAAAAACAGATAAACCTCTTTCGTCCCTTGTGTTGAAGGTTTCGAGAAGTAAGAATAAGTGAGGTTTTGGTAGCATCCGCCTAGGGGGATTTCGTTGGATCTAGAAAGACTAGTGCAACCAAAACCAAACACTTAGACAGTTTTGGTACAACTAATAAAGGTCTTCCGAAGTTAAGTAAAGAACTTCAAAAGGAAAATGGAGTTCTTCTGAAGGTAAAGTCAGAGTTTCCGAAGAGCATGTCTGATGAATCTTCCGAAGGAAAACTTCAACTTCCGAAGACAAAGTCTTCTCTATGAGCATGGAGGTCGAAAATGGCAGATTGGATTCGGGATGAACTGCATTCTGCATCAGCTAGGGCTAGGTGACCGAATGGAGGCGATACAACCGAATAAGGTGTGATTGAGGGTTCAGTCGCACAATTGAGGGTTCATTCACACGATTGAGGGTTCAGTCGCACGATTGAGGGTTCATTCGCAGGATTGAGGGCCAGTCGCATGGGTAGTCATGCGACTGAGGGCCCATTCGCATAAGTACTCATCCGCATAGGTGTTCTTCCACTTTGGTCCATTCGCATGATATTCAGTCGCCTGAAGGCCATGCGACTGAAGTGTACCCATACGCCCAAGTAGGGTTGTTGTACCCGAGGAAAAGCGTAATTTAATGACTGACTTTTGGGGTAAGTGCAGATGTAAGTTTTGATGTGGGAGTTCCCGTAAGTTCATGTAAGATGACTTTGGAGGTCATAGAGGTTATGTTGGACATGATGATGATGATGATGATGATGATGATGATGTTGCATGTTTATGCATGATGTATGTTATGTATGTATGGTGTTGCCCTTTATGATGTTGATGGCTATGTATGTTGATGTTTTTTATTATGATGTATGTTTATCTTTCCCGTGGCTTTACGATGAATGTTAATGAATGAAATGAAAGTAATATGTAACGTAAAGTGAAAGATAATGAAAAGTGGAACATGAGGAATGCATGCATTAATGAATGATGAAGGTAATGAAAGTCTTGAAAGCTTTGTATGTTGGGACACGCCCCTTTGTAAGGTGTTAGCCCAACGGTGTGTGGGTTCACTACCCTAGAAGGATGCACATCGGGGTCTTTCTTTATGATTGACCATTTGTATGGAACTATTGTTGCTTGCCTTCGGTACTGCGGCCATGAGGTGTTGTGCACCGTAATGGAAGGTCTATGATAGGCTTCAGCCCAGTACCAACGGATGGAAGGGCATAGCGCATGACAATGGTACGCCTGAACTTTATCTTTGGTATTGTGGCCATGAGGTGCTATGCACCGTAATGGAAGGTCTATGATAGGCTCCGGCATAGTACCAGGAGACTGAAGGGTAAAGTTCATGGTCTGATGGAAAGAAAAGATGTAATGATGAACAAACAAATCATGAAAATAATAATGTTATTATCTATGTGTACATATGATGTATGATTGCAAGAAAGTAAAGTACGGTTTTAACAAAAGAAAAGTATGTTTTATTATAAAACTAGAACTCACTCAGCATCGCTGACTTTTATGTGTTTCCAGTTGGCAGGTAATGATTGCTGAGGATGGCACGGGGCGGCTACTCAGCTCTTTTCGATGGCATCCATTTATATAATGCTTTTGTGATGTAATGCAATAATGTATTTTGTAACTGGTTAACAATGTATTATTTTGCAAAAGTTTTTATAATGAAATGAAATGTCATTTTTGAATATTTCCGCTGCAATGTTTACGTAAGATAAATGAAAATGTATGTTTTATGTGCGATGATCGACCAGCTGTAAGCGCCCCGGGAATGGGGCCTTACAAGTTTGTATCAGAGCCAAAGTTTAAGTGAAATGGGTAAATTTTCAAAATAAACCTTAACTTGAACTAAGAATGGGACGGAAAGGGAAGGGATGCCAATCTGAGTAGCTGCGTGCCATCGGGTATTTTCTTTAATGTTAACTGGTATTATGTGCGCATGGTATGTGGTTATGTGTTGTTTCTGGATCTAAATACAGATGTAGTCAGGACAGGTAATGCTTGGGGTATAAAGAGTAAAGTAAGTGGCTAATCATAACTGGCCACTATAATTAGGGACTTACTATACTTGACATAAACTGAGTTGTTCCCTTGAATGACCGTGTTGGTGTTTGAATCTTTCAGTGTGCGTGTGAATTGCTGGTGGTAGATCGTCGAAAGGCTCTCGTGGTGGTGGTCATGATGGGCTTGGTGCTGAGCCGCAACCCAAGAAGGGAAGACCCAGGATGGAAAAGGTGGTTCATGAAGAACCCGAGACCCCTCATCCGGAGGGTGGTGATAAGAATGCAAACCTGAGGGCCTCGGTGAAAGAGGCGGTGGTTGAAGCGGTGCATCAGGTCATCCAGACAATCTTACCGTCTGTGGTCACCGAAGTGATTGAGGCAGTACGGGAAGGGGAAAGACAAGAGAGGAACAGGTCCTCGGGAGGACGGGAGCAACCATAGCCTGAAACTGTTCTATCTGATAATGAAGAGGAAGAAGAAGAGCCTGTGCAGGAGGTGGCATGAGGCTGTAACTATAGGGCATTTCAACGATGCAAGCCCCCTACTTTTGATAGAAACGGCACTGTTGTTGCTGCTCACCGATGGGTGAGAGAAATGGAAGTGGTTTTAAATATCAGCGAGTGTTGGGAGGACCAAGAGGTGAAGTTTGCTGCCTATTCTTTTATGGACTCAGCTTTATGCTGGTGGGACAATATTGTCCAAGTTGAGGGTAGTCGGGCAATCGGGAGATGAGATGATCTGAACTGAAGAAGTTGGTGATTCAGGAGTTCTGTCCTCATAGAGAAATGGATAAGGTTGAGAGAGAATTCTTGTAGCTGGTGGCGGGAACGATGACACACCAACAGTACACCACCAAGTTCAATGAGATGGCACGTCTGGTGCCGGACCAAGTGACGCCTTTGTCATGAAAGATTAATAGATACATTTAGGGCTTGCTAGCGGATATCCGTAGGCACATGATCGCTACCCGACCGAGCACGTTTAGGTCGGCAGTGGATTTGGCGGAGAGACTGTACGATGAGAGGGCCGTGGTGGTGGTGGCTGAAGGTGGCAGGAAGGGTGGTGGTGATCGAAACTGGAATAGGAAGAGGTTTGGTCGGGGTGATGCCTCGACGGGTAAGAAGAAGGCACGGGTGGACGACCGCCGGGTGGTGACATCGAGTGCGGGCTTGAGGAAGTGTGGTAAGTGAGGAAAAGAGCATAGTGGGGAGTGCAGGCTGGGGTCGAACTTGTGCTTTAAATGTAGGAAGATGGGGCATATAGCAAGGGACTGTCGTATGGTCTGATGCTTTAACTGTGGGGAAGAGGGTCACATGAGTAAGGACTATAAGAAGCCGAGGGCTGAGGGTTCAGGGCTGAAGAAGACGGGGAGTGAAGGACCGAGGGCGAGCGCCAGGGCATTCACCATGACACAGGAGGAAGCTAGGACGGACCCTGATGTTGTGTTCGGTACGTTTCTAGTGAACCAAACTTTATATGTGTTATTTGATCCAAGTGCCGGTAAAAGTTTTATTTCTGCTGCTTTTTGTGCTTAGCTACCCGTTAGTAGTAGACGTGTTGATGCGCCCTTTGATGTAGAAACTACCATAGGTAAGTCTACCAGGATTTCTGAGATGATAGAAGACTGTGATGTGGAACTGGAAGGTCATAAGTTTCCTATTAGACCATTCGTGATGACATTAGGTGGTTTCGATTTGGTTCTTGGGATGGATTGGTTGGCGGACTTCGAGGCGAACATTGTGTGTCGCAAGAAGATGATTCGTTTGATAGCGCCTGACGGGAGTTTGATAACTGTTTATAGGGATCGGGTCACGACGATCCCGAAAGTAATATCAATGGTAGTGGTGGGAAAGTGTATGAGGCGTGGATGTAGCGCCTACCTGGCTTATGTAAAGGATGTGGATACGCCGACACCACAACTGTCTGATGTACTGGTTGTGTGTGACTTTCCAGACGTGTTCCTAGAAGATTTATCAAGAGTGCCACCTGATAAAGAGATCGAGTTTCAGATTGATTTGGTACCAGGTTCCCAACCTGTTATCAAGACATCGTATCGGTTGGCTCTGACGGAGATGAAAGAGTTGATGGAGCAGTTGCAAGAGATACTTGATAAGGGGTTCATTAGACCGAGTATCTCTCCTTGGGGTGCTCCGGTCTTGTTTGTGAAGAAGAAAGACGGTAGTATGAGGATGTGTATTGACTACCATGAGCTGAACAAGTTGACAGTGAAGAACTAATACCCCTTATCAAGAATAGATTTTTTGTTCGATCAGCTTCAAGGTGCCAGTTGGTTTTCAAGGATCGACCTTCGATCTCGCTACCATCAGTTGAAGGTGAAAGAGCAGGAAATCCCTAAAACAGCTTTTCGCACGCGTTACAGTCACTACGATTTTCTTGTCATGTCTTTTGGTTTGACCAACGTGCCAGCTGCTTTTATGGATCTGATAAACCATGTGTGTCAGCTCATGTTGGATAAATTAGTGATTGTGTATATTGATGATATCCTAATTTATTCGAAGAGCGAGATCGAGCACCCCGGTCACATTCGGGAGGTTTGGAGACACTGAGAAAGGAGAAGCTGTATGCCAAGTTCTCTAAGTGCGCATTCTGGTTGCGTGAAGTTCAGTTCTTGGGTCATGTGGTAAATCCCGATGGGATTATGGTGGACCCGGCTAAGGTGGAGGCAGTGATGCAATGGAAGTCTCCAAAGACGCCATCCGAGATTCGTAGTTTCTTGGGTTTGGCGGGCTACTACAAAAGATTCATCCAAGACTTTTCCAAGATCACTTCTCCACTAACCAAGTTGACCCGGAAAGATGTGAAATTTGTATGGGGTCAAGCTCAAGAGAAGGCGT
>BJCM01224454.1:0-15413 GCA_018326385.1 Flaveria bidentis | reverse complement strand
AGGTTAATTATATATCTTTTAAAGTTAACTTGTTGAGAACAAAATTGTGTAAAAGGTTTTGGGGGGAAAACCCCCAATTGCCACACATTTTCGGCCGCCCCTTTTAGGGGGTTTGTGCCTTTTGTTTTGGACAACACAACATAACACACACACACTTTAGAGTGGGTTCACTTCAGCTCTTTCCTCTCTCTCACACACACATGCAAGATTAACCTTTTCTCTCATCCAAGAAGGAAGAACAAAGCTGAAAATAGTTTTCTGCAGCTCCATTCTTGCGATTTTGGTGTCAAAAACCTAGCAATAAGGCGCTTTGCTTGATGCTTGTGGGTATGCTAGCTTGAGGATACCTTCTCTTGGTGTTTTGGCTGATCAAGAACATCATCATCTTCATACAAATCTCGTTTTTCAGCAGCCTCTTTTGAAGGTAGATTATAATCGTTTTTCAGCAGCTTTGAAAGGTAGTTTCATTGTTCCTTTTTGGTTGTCATATCTTGTTGATAGCTTGTTCAAACACATATGAATGATCCTATGCTCTTGGGTTTGTTAAAACAAAGTAAAGAACCTTAATTTTTCAGATTATGAATCATAATGTTAACGCTTTAATCCGCTGCGTTTTTCATGTTTAAATGGTTAAACAACTTTGATTATGGTCCATCAAACCCATCATAAACCTTGTTGATAAATGTGATTATGATTGTCATACACACGTGCGAATCTAAGGCCCCTACTTAGTGGGATTGGCAGGGTTTAGGATGTGAAGTCCTGAGTGACTTCACATGGCATGTAGTGCATGATTAGACTCCACGTATGATTTATTAGTTGTGATGTATTTATAACTGAGTTGAGCATGTTGATTGTTTGAGATTTGCTTGAGTTGTATAATAATCTAAGGTACTATGATGATCTTGATAGGACAAGAAGTTGATGATGTGATATACGTGAATACTTTGTTTGATAATCATGTATGATAAGTTGATACACTTGATTAAAAGATATTTCGATTACTATTTCACCAACGGGTGGTCAAATGGGTCAACTAGGTTAAATGTGTATTGTTTTCCTATACCTTGGGTCAATGTGTTTATTGAGCACCTAGGGTTGTTAAGCTTTCTGTGTACACATACTTATGTACTTGCGTGTTCCAGGTAACCTTTGAAGAGGTTGTCTTTCCATCCATTGTTAGATTTTGTTACCGTTTGTTTGCGCATCAGGTGAGTTCATGCCCCACTTTTATACACTCTTTTTTGGGGGAGATAAAAGGAAATCTTGGGTAGCACTATAGGGTTTAACAAGACCCATATGTGCGACTCGAGGTCAAACGGGTGAAATATTGTCCTAAACACAAACATCGACATAGCCTGGTAAGTCGTGATGAGGGGCAACAAACGCAACACAGTTAGCTTCGATTGCGAAATCACTATGGCTATTACTTGTGAATATAGACTAGCTATGTATTTCAATGCACTTCTTATGTTATACAAATATTATTGTTATGTTAAACACAAACTCTTGAACTCACCAACCATTGTGTTAACATTTTCAGTATGCTATTCTCAAGCCGTTAACTCAGGTTGCTAGTAGGAGCATGTCACAAGTCCAACATTCATTCTAAGACCTCATTTGAAGTCATAACACTTGGTATTACTTATTAGATTAAATATTGGGTTGGCACGTGTTTTTCCCAAATTGCATTTTATGTACTCTGGGTTTGTCTTATTTACAAAAGGCTTCCGCATAGTTTTAAAGTTTGAAAGTTTGGTTGGTTTTGTTTTAATTATGGCATATAATGTTGTTCTAAGTAACTAGTGACTGCGATCCTAGTATTTTCACTCGCCTAGTGGTAAAACCCCGCACGTGGATTTTGAGGGTGTGACAGGTTGGTATCAGAGCCATTTGTTATAAGGAACTAGGTTGCATACACACTACTCTATAACCGTACATAGTCAGTTAGTTACTCGTTGCTTATCCTCTTACTATATACTCATTAGCATACGCATCATGTAACTGCAACATGGCATCATCATCACGGGTTTTGGGTAAAAAACCTGCGCATCCTGAATCCCCTCCTCCTCCTGTACCTCATCGAGAACCCGATTGGCCGCGATATCCTTACGCTTCTAGAGAGATAGATTAGGATCAGCCATTTGTGCTACCTGAATATGATCCTCCGTGGTATTGGATATACTATGCTACCTATGTAAACCGTATGATTTACAGGGAGCGTGTCCCAGTCACAGCTACTACTAGACCCAAGACCAGGTCAGCTATTGCCTCTACGAAACCTAGTCTTCCCTCACTTGATGTTCCTCTCGAGCAGGCTATTGCAACTTTAGTTGCGATATTAGACACTATGCATAGGCGCATTAGGGTACTCACTAACAAGTACTCCACACTAAAGTATGAGATGCGCCAGCTACACCTGCAAGTAGTGACACTTGAAGAGCGGTTGTCAATGTCTATTACTGGAAATTTCAACATGGCTGGTAGAGTGATGGGTCTTATAGATAGTATGGACGAGCAGGAGCACCATAATGTGGGTGTTGATAGTAGATTAACTGGACTAGAAGCACAGCTTGCAACACTGCAGATTATGGTCAATCCTGCACCAGCAGAAGATTCTGATGAAGACCCCGACGAAGAGCCGGAAGAAGCCCAGCTGACAGAGATAATGATGGATAGGATTTGTTGGATTGATTTTCTCATTTATATGACTTAGACTGCATAGTGTTTTTTAAAACTATCTGGGAAGGGTTGTTTCCCACACAACTGAAAACTTGAAATTTTGACATTAGTGGGATATATGAGTTACTTACAATCTATTTATGATAAGTTATTATTTTGGTGATAAATATTGTGGTTGTGCTAGTATATTAATTCTTATTATTTACCATACTCCAATGAGATTAATATCTTGGATGTTACTCATTATTGTATTTGTGAATGTAAAGTGAAATATGGACGGCCGAGGCATAGGACGTGGACGTGGTCGTGGGCACGGCGGTGGACTGTTGTTTTCAAATTATACATAAAAATCCTATCAAAAGCACATCAAATAATTCCCAATATCTCCTTTCAAATGATGAATATGTACTTAAAAAGGTTAAATTGTGTTTGCAGGTGTTTAAAAAGGCAAGTTGGACAAAAGAAGCATATTTGACAATAATTTGAAGTAATCGAGCTTTGGAGTCCAAGCTTGGGGTCATGCCTCATTAAGCACGCCCCCATGCCTTGCCTGAAATACACCCCCGCTCTAAATTGACACACTCCCGTGTTTGGACATCTGACAGGACATAGAGTACTGTCTCTTAAAAAGTAAGCACGGGGACGTGCCCCACCTCCAACACGGGGTCATGCCCCATCAAGCACGGGGCCGTGCCCGACACCCTCTGCACGTACGAGCCGGCCAACTTTCGTAAGCATTGTACAAGCATGGGGTCGTGCCTTTTAGGCACGGGGCCATGCTTAAACACTCCGGAAAGCCTATAAATAAAAGCCTAAGTTCAACATTTTGGCAAACTTTGGTAGGAGAGTTACTCTACAGAATTCAATCAGGAATCAAGTCTTCAAGACTATTTGGAGGCTCGGGAGGTGCATACAACACTTGAAAGAAGCTTGGGATTGGCCAAACACCATCCATTGTGGATCACCGGTTTGATTGTTCCATTTCACCGATGATTTCATATCTATCTTCTTTGTTATCTGTTGTTATGTTCAAGCTCGTTATGAGCTAAACTCTTATTATCATCCTAATTGGATGAAACCTATGTAATTTGTGATAAACTAATGGTGTGATATATTTTATGTTAATGTTATGGTGGTCTTGGGAAAACTTTTGATGGGTAGCATCTATATTTGAACGAGAAGTTATAAATTTATGGTTTGTAATTGCGATTGTCATACACGGTTGAAAAACGTATGATCAGCTTTTATTCACGAAACCAGCCTTCATAACAAATTTGTGGCTAATGAACTAGAGATGGTTATTAGAAATCATGTCACTTTAACTTTTGGATCATTTGTGGGTTTTCTTTTGTTAGTTTGAGAAATCTACAGTAATTGTTATGGTTTTCTAAAATTAATAGTATGTTAGGAAGGAACTTGATCAACTCTCTTTTAACATTAAGTTATGTTTTCAGAAATCGTATGTCAAAAAGGTCACAAAAGATTTACCTACATTACTAGGGCTTTGATCTAAGTAGTAAACTCAGCCTGACATGATCCTAGTTACTACGGCAGCAGGATAGACGAGAAATCGCGCCAGCTCATATTTATAAACATTAACATAACTACATTAATCAATATCTTTAAATCACACAACCAATTTATCACAGTTACATAAGTGTAATCTAATAAGGATGATAACCTTTATTCATGGTTTTAAATCAAAACACTTTAATCTTAGTTTACTTTATTTTTACTATTGTTTTTTAAACGCAAAAAATTTCATCAATACAATTTATCATTTTCTCAAACAAAAACCAAATCTGATAGTCAAATCTTAAAGATTGTTGAGTAGGCTAGGTGTGTCCACGGATTGATACTTGGTTCTTACCAACACTATATTACCATATGACAGGTACACTTGCCTTTTGTGTGTGTGGTTTAGTATTAGTAATAACCAACTAAAACTAAATCTTTACGAAAAAAATCCCTATCAAAATATATACATTCCGCATCGCATCATGGACGTGGCGCCGGGACCGTGAACATGACCCCTCCTGAATTAGCTCCTCTGATTAATCAGTATGTGCAGGCAGTATTGAACACTCAACCCGCCCAGTTTGGAGGTAAACGACGATTCTAGTCATCAATTACATAAATTTTCTGTTAGGTAATTAATACTTTCAGTTTGATTAAACACCCTGACATGTTGAATATAGGACCGCCTGGATACACTTACAAGGCATTCATGGATTTTAAGCCTTATACCTATAGTCGATCTAAGGGAGTTGTAGGGCTTGTAAGATGGTTAGAGATGACTGAGTCAGTTTTCGCCAAGTGCAATTGTCCGGCGGTGGACCAGGTGAAATTCACCATGGGGACGATGGAGGGTGCCGCACTCACGTGTTGGAATGCTCAAGTAGAGATACTTGGCCAGGTGATGGCGAACATGCTATCGTGGGATGAATTCAAAACGATGATGACGAGGAATACTGCCCTCGTAATGAAGTTCAAAAATTAGAAGCCGAGTTCTGGAAATTAAAGATGGAATGATATGACATTGAGGCTTACACTACTAGGTCTCATGAGCTAGCTACACTCTGTCCTGGCATGGTTGACCCGCCGAGCCGACGAATTAAGCTCTACTTAGGTGGGTTGGTGCCGGAGATTCAAAGTATGGTGACCGCTGCAAATCTCCCTACTATTTAGCAAGTCATTTGGTTGGCTCATAAACTCACTGATCAGGCAGTGGAGCAAGGGAAAAACCCAAGTGGGGCGTTGTGACAAGCGTTCCCAACAACAAACGCAAGTGGGAAAATAATGCCAGCAAGGGATCGTCATCTAGTATCCAACCTCAGCCACATCAGCCTAAGCAATAACAACAACAAAGGAGGTTTGATAACAACCACAACTTCAATAAATCATCTGCCCCAACTCAAGAACCGAGGGGTTATGTGGAGAAAAATCCTAAATGCAGCCGATGCAACTACCATCACACTAACAGGTGTGACAGTTTTCCATGCCAGCGTCGTGGGAAGGTTGGACACGCGATAAAGGATTGCTGTGGAAAGTTGATGAAGAAGCCTCAGCAGCCCCATGAAACACTAAATGTTTGCTTTGAGTAGGGAAAAGAGGGGCATTACAAGAGAAAATGCCCTCAATTAAAAAGAAATGGTAATGGCAACGTAAATGGTCCCAGTAACAATAACGGTGGAAATGGTGACAATAATGGTGGAAATAATGGTGGAGCTAAAGGGGCAGGCAATGTCATGGGTTCAGGTGAGGCTCTAAACGATCCTACTAGTTAATGGTCTTTTTGCTTCTGTATTGTTTGACATTGGAGCTTATAGGAGTTTTATCTCTACTAAGTTTTGTAGCCTCCTAAGTGATATGCCTTCTATGTTGGAATCTAAGTATACCGTAGAATTAGCTGATGGTAAGCAAATCTCCGTTATGCATATCCTTAAATGTTGCAAGATAGAACTTGCTGGTCATACCTTCAATATCGATCTTATGCTTGTTACTCTTGGAATTTCGATGTGGTCGTAGGCATGGATTGGCTGTCCGAGAAGCAGACAGATGTGATTTGTCACAAGAAGGTCATTCACGTTCCTCTCATGGACAGGGAAATCCAATCGGTTAAGGGTGAGAGGAGTGGTGTTGTAATAGACATCATATCATTCATGAAGGATCAGAAGTGGCTACGCAAAGGTCACTTAGCCATATTAGCCCTAGTCTCTGACAGGCAACAATAAGAAAGGATAATAGAGGATATTTCGTTGGTTCGTGACTTTCTAGAGGTGTTTCCATAGGATTTTCCTGGACTACCACCTCATCGACAAGTCGAATTTCAGATCAATTTGACTACCAGAGCAACTCCAATTGCGCGAGCACCTTATCGGTTAGCATCAAACGAATTGTAGGAACTATCTACACAACTTCAGGAGC
This sequence comes from Flaveria bidentis, assembly GCA_018326385.1. Lineage (NCBI taxonomy): Eukaryota > Viridiplantae > Streptophyta > Magnoliopsida > Asterales > Asteraceae > Flaveria > Flaveria bidentis. The sequence goes on along the minus strand of BJCM01224454.1, from coordinate 8,804 downwards.
TATTGGATAAAGGTCTTATTCGACCGAGCTCATCACCTTGGGGAGCAGTTCTATTTGTTAAGAAGAAAGCTGGCATTTTCCGAATGTGCATCGACTATAGAGAATTGAATAAAGTCATAGTGAAGAACCGATACCCTTTACCTCGTATTGATGACTTCTTTGATCAGCTTCATGGATTAAGCTATGAATCAAATATTGATATGAGGTCTTGTTATCATCAACTGCAAGTTCAAGAAGAAGGCATCACGAAAACCGCATTTCGTATTTTTTATGGTCACGATGAATTCTTGGTCATGCTATTTGGGTTGACTAATGCACCAGCAGTATTCATGGATCTCATGAATCGTGTGTGCAAACTCTACCTTGATCAATTTTTTTATCGTGTTTATCGACGACATATTGATCTATTTTAGGACCAAGGAGGAACATGATGAGCACCTACATTTAATCTTGGAATTACTATAAAGGAGTAGTTGTACGCCAAGTTTTCTAAGTCTGGCGTCTGGATTCATGAGGTGTAGTTCTTGGGTCACATTGTTAATGAGAAGGGAATACAAATGGATCTGGCGAAGATTGAGGCTATAAAGAACGGGTTAGTACCCAAGATGCCTAGTGAGATAAGGTAGTTCCTTGGACTGACAGGATACTACCAAGGTTTCATTGAGGGATTTTCTAAAATCGCTCAACCTCTCACAACCTTGACCCATAAAGGAATGACTTCTGAATGGGGTGAGAGTCAAGAAGCTGCTTTTTAGTTGTTGAAGCAGAAACTCTATAGTGTGCCGATTAGCATTACCAGAAGGAAGTGATGATTTTGTGGTTTACTGTGATGCTTCTATCTAAGGACTTGGTTGTGTCGTGACGCAACGTGACAAGGTAATAGCCTATGCCTCAAGACAACTGAATGTGCACGAAAAGAACTACACTACTCACGACTTGGAACTAGGTGCGGTGGTCTTTGCCTTGAAAATTTGGAGACATTAATTGTACGACACCAAATGCACTATTTACACCGATCACAAGTGTCTTCATCATATCTTTGAGCAGAAAGAGTTGAACATGAGGCAGTGATGCTGGGTGGAATTGTTAAATGATTACGATTGTGCTATCAAATATCACCCAGGTAAGGCGAATGTAGTTGCCGATGCCTTGAGTAGAAAGGAGACTGCTAAGCCCCCATGAGTGCGTACTCTAAAACGGATGATTAGGACTCACTTGCCCGATCAAATCAAGGAAGGTCAAACAGAAGCTTTGAAAGCGGAAAACATTAGAGCTGAATCCTTACGTGGGATGGACAAAAAATTGGAAGTCAAATCCGATGGAATCCGGTATTTCATCGGTAGACTTTAGGTACCTTTGTATGGAAATCTAAGAGACTTAATTATGAGTGAAGCATATAAGTCTAAGTATTCTATACACCCTGGTAGTGACAAAATGTATCATAATTTGAAGGCGCATTATTGGTGGCCTAATATGAAAGTAGACATAGCTACATATGTGAGCAAGTGTTTGACATGTTCTAAGGTTAAAGTGGAATATCAAAAACCATCTGGATTACTTCCACAACCTGAGATTCCTTTATGGAAGTGGGAACGAATTTCTATGAATTTTATTACTAAGTTACCTAGGACTCCTAGTGGTTGTGACACGATATGGGTGATCGTGGACCGACTGACTAAGTCACCTCACTTCTTGGCGATTAGGGAAACTAATAAAATACACAAGTTAATCTGAATTTACCCGAAGGAGGTAGTTTCGAGACAAGGTGTGCCAATCTCGATTATTTATGATCGTGATGCTCGTTTTACATCCCATTTCTTGCAGTTGTTATAGAAAACTTTGGGTACGTGTTTGGATATAAGCACTTCCTATCATCCACAGACCGATGGGTAAAGCGAGCGTACTATTCAAACTTTGAAGGACATGTTACGAGCTTGTGTGATTGATTTCGGAAATAACTGGGAAGTTCACCTACCATTGGTCGAGTTTTCATACAACAATAGTTATCATACTAGCATCAAGGCAGCACCATTTGAGGCGTTGTATGGGCAAAAGTATATATCACTAATTTGTTGGGTGGAAGTTGGTGATAGTCAACTGACTAGACTTGAATTGGTGCATGAGACTACCGAGAAGATCGTGCAGATACGAAATCAAATGGCTGCAGCGTGACATCGACAATAGAGCTATGCAGACAAGTGATGGAAACCTTTGAAGTTTCAGGTCGGTGACAAATTGTTGTTGAAGGTCTCACCATGAAAAGGCATCATTCGATTTGGCAAAAGAGGCAGTCTTACTCCAAGATACATTGGACCATTTGAGATTCTTGAAAGAATAGGTCGAGTGGCATATCGATTAGACTTGCCTGATTCACTAAGTGGCATTCACAATGTATTTCATGTCTCAAATCTGAAAAATTGTTTATCTAATGAGACTTTGGTTGTACCATACGAAGAAGTACAAGTGGATGAGCAATTACGCTTTGTTGAGGAGCCTATTAAAGTAATGGACCGTGAGGTCAAAATTCTTAAGCAAAGCAAAATACCTATAGTCAAAGTTCATTGGAACTCAAGAAATGGACCGGAATTCACGTGGGAACGTGAGGAGCAGATGAAGCTTAAGTATCCTCATTTGTTCGAAACAACAGTGACAGTCGGGGAAGGTACTGATTAAATTTTGGGACGAAATTTCTTTTAACATGGAGATGATGTGACAACTCACTCGATTTTGTTATGCCAATGCAGTAAACTAGTGATGTAACATAACCATGTAATGCAATTTTCGGGACGAAAATTCTTTCAACATAGGGATAATGTGACATCCGGTAATATTTCGTACCAAACTTCATTAGTTTCGTTAGGTCTTGCATACACGTGTCGTGAGCACACAATAGTTGTCGCTAAACGTTGGCGACTTAATAAAATTTATCTATGATAAACAAATAATAATTTAACTAATAATATTGATTATTAGTTTGTGGTTATGTGATTCATGAATTTATGGATTTAAAATATTATTTGTAGATTTTGCTTGATAATGTGATAACGTGTAATATATATTTGGTTTATGTGTTTTGTAATAATATATGACTTTTCTAGTTGAATCTTATTTGAAAAGTGTTACAAAGAATTAGTTTTACAAAAGGTGATCAACTAGGGGCTAATTTGTAAAAGCTACAAAACTTATATTAGGTTAAAATCCAACCCTAGGCCCCCCTCACCATTTGCAGCCAAAACCATCACCCTAAACCCTCATCTTTGCGATTTTGATCAAGGAAATACACATGCAATTTGATTTTGATCTAGTTCAAGCATTGCAAGGTGTTAGCAAGTTAAATGTGTCTTAAACACACATACAAATGGATCAACTAGGTTAAATGTGTCTTGTTTTCTAAACCTTGGGTCAGTGTGTTTATTGAGCACCTAGGGTTGTTAAGCTTTTTGTGTACACGTACTTATGTATTTATGTGTTCTAGGTAACCTTTGAAGGTTTGTCTTTCCATCCGTTGTTAGCTTTTGTTATCGTTTGTTTGCGCATCAAGTGAGTTCATGCCCCACTTTTTATACACTCTCTTTTGGGGAGATAGCATATTTTTTACAACGCTTTACTATTATAAGTTGTGTATAGTTATACATAATGTGTTATACCTTGAAAGTCCTCACACTACTGGGTTTGACAAGCCCCACCTGTGCGACTTGAGGTCAAATGGGTGCAATATTATACTAAACACAAACATTGTCATGACCTGGTTAGTCGTGAAGGGAGGCAACAAACGCAACATAGTCATCTTCGATCGCGAAATCACTATTGTTATTACTTGTGAAAATAGACTAGCTATCTATTTCAATGCACTTCTTATGTTATACAAATATTATTGTTATGCTAAACGCAAACTCTTGAACTCACCAACCATTATGTTGATATTTTTAGTATGTTATTCTCAGGTCGTTAACTCAGGTTGTCAGTAGGAGTACGTCACATGTCCTGCATACATTCTAAGACCTCACTTTAAGTCATAACACTTGGTTTTTACTTATGAGTTTAAATATTGGGTTGGCGCATGTTTTGCCAAATTACATTTATATACTTTGGGTTTGTCTTATTTACAAAACGCTTCTGTATAGTTTTAAAATTTGGAAATTTGGTTGGTTTTATTTTAATTGTGGTATATAGTATCATTTTGAGTAACTAGTGACTGTGCTGGTTTGTTCACTCGCCTCACGGTAAAAACCTCGTACGTAGATTTTGAGGGTGTGACATGTTCACTATAAATAGGACAGTTGTACCATTTTATGCATGTGCGAACATCTTTTTATAGCATATATTTTAGTGAATATAATTGCATATGGAAATGGTTCTTGTGCTTAGTTTCTACTATTTACCATATTTGTGTGTGTTGTGTTGTTTGTTCACATATCACCGAGATATAGAGAGATTACACCCCATAATGCGTTTTCTACCATTGTATTGTTGTTTTTAATCTAGTATTGTATTATAGATCCTTGTTATAGGACCTACATAGTTGTTAAAGATGGATTTAGTGGTTTGAATTTATCAATCAAAGAACTTTATGCCCTAGTGAAATATGTGAGGTTTTCTTATGCTAGACTTCAAAATTTTAGCTTGTGCCAAAGAAAAGAAAATAGAAAGTAAGAGTATAGTGTGTTTGGATGTTGAAACCTAATGAACTCCACTTATTTATTGAAGATATTGTCGTCAAATTCAAGAAAACATTTTCTAACTCACTACTAAAGGATTCTAACTGTTAGAAAGAATTTAAGAAGTGTGACGGTGGTTTAATTCATAAGGATGATTAATCGATATTACAAGCATGTTGTTTTTTATAGATATTTTATGAAGTTATATTATGATTTCTTGGTTCTAGTTATGTGACTTTTGATAATGGCACTATGATTTTTGATTTCACCATGCATACAGATATTCCAATCAGTTCAATGATGTTCAATTTGAACAAAAGCATCAAAAGTATTAAGGGATGTTATTAAGCTAAATTAGTTTTTGTTCATTGTTATGGTTCTTTGATGTAAGACATAAATGACCATACTAGGAATTGGCACTATGATTGATGATCTCGCTATGAATAAGAATATTCCAATATGTTCAATGGCAATTAATGTAAACAAAAGTATTAAAAGTATCAAGGGATGTTAATTAGCTAAATTAGTTTTTCTTTATTGTTGTGATTGTTGTGGTTCTTGAGCCAAAACATAATGACGTTATATTAAATGGCGTGTTCAAGAAAATTTTGTAAACACGAGAGTTAATGATATTCTAGATTTGAATATGCATACCTATTCTTAAAGTTTATAAAAAATCTATGCCTCAAAAGAAAGAACTTTAAGGTATTGTCACTACAATAAGTTATAATCCTAGCATAGTATACAATAAGTTATAATCCTAGCATAGTATAAGTGATAACCGGAGAACAATGGACATTAAAAAACTCATGACGAATTGGTTTAAATTGGAATGGGAAGTTCAGAAACACCTATAAGAAAACTAAGTAACGCAACTATCTTGGGGGAAGATAGGGAAGATACAGACTCATGTTTTGCATTATTACAATAATGAAAAGTTCAAAAATGTCAATAGCGTGTTCTTGGTAAGATGGCTCAAGGTATCCTTGTCATTCTAGTTTCTACGGTTGCCTTTGAGCCAGATTTTGATATTTAGGGAAGGGTGCTTGATTGTTTCCTAACTTTCTAACCCCAAGAATGATGGAAACATTGGTCTGTACACAAGATTGGTTGTCTGCTTTGTTGAGCAACTTCTTTTTTGGAGCATTTTTATACATTTGTAATCTCAAACGAGCTTAAAGACACATAGCGTTGGACTATTAAAAGTTTAAAACAATGTCTTTCCTGTTTTTTTTACATTGAGAAAGGTTTAATAAAATACAAATAATTATATATATATAAATAAATAACAATATAATATAAATCATAAAAATGAATAATTATATATATGTATATAATTATTTATATTTAATAAAGCCTTTATATAATAAATCTATGAATCATAAAGTTATCAAATTCAAGAATTTATATATTATCCAACTTTTATAAAAGAAACTCATTAAACCAATTTTTCTTAACATGGCTTCGAAATTTACACATATTATAAATTATAGATATATAAACTTATTAAACTTTTAGAATTCCAATTATATTAAATTTAACAATGAAAAGTTTATTAAAAAAAGTAATTCGGTATGAAAATTATTTAAAAGTGATTAATATAGAATTTGAGGGGTGTTTGAGAATGATCATGCGTTACAGAACAAATAAGTGATTTTAAAGTATTAATAATTTGCTGACGTGTCCATACTGAACCCCTCTTATGAACTCATATGAAATTCTAGATCCTAAAAGGCCAGAGCCTTTGTTTTTTTAAACTTGCGTGCTTTACCAGTGACACCTCAGTTTATTATCCAATTCTAACAAAATGTCCAATTGGTTGGACGGTGCCACGGTGGTGTACATAGCACAATGAAAAAAGACATTGGTCAAATTATTAAAAAGTCGTTTTTACTTTATTAAATTTGTTTGGGATAAATATATAAAAATCGTTTGAACGAAGTTTAAATATACTTACTTCAGGAATATGTAGATGAATTAAACTAAACCGGGCCTTAAGGTTATTCAGATTAAACCTTTATGTAAAGCTCTGGTACTGATTGAATCCATAAAATATTGCATTTGATAATAAAATTAAGATGGATATATACGTGTGTGATATTAACAAACATTAAATAAACTCAATAAGATTTTATTAACCAAATGATTACAATACCAAATAGTTTATGTCGTTTAAGCTCGATTCATTTGTTTATCACACAATCCTATGCTCTATCACATTCAAAGCACTTTTACAAATAAGACAAACTTAATGAAATACAAAGCAAAACCAACTATTTATACATGATGGTTTTTATAACAAAACTTTCAAGAGTTTTCGCATTATATAAGTTTTTGCATGAACTAAATGTTTTCGCATCAACTAAAAGTTCTTGATAAACTTAAAGTTTTCGCATATATTTGGAAACTTACGTTCTTTAAGATATTTTCGTTTTTTTAAATTTTGTTTTTCACTTAATACTGTAATTCATACAAGTTAAAACCTTACAACTTACTTTTATATTTATAAACAATTAAACTTTTAACTATTAAAATGTTAAAAACTGGATTTTTATTTCTTTATTTTAAGACAGAACGTTGTTATATTTCACATCAGTAAATATACCACTTATAATAGATTTTTTTGGCAGTTTTCTCAAAAAAGCTTAGAATTTTATTTGAACAAATTTTTTTATTGTTAATTACACATTCATAACCTGTAAATATAACAAATTTAGTTTTTTTAAAATCATTTTAGAGTAATATGATGGTAGATTTATAATTGAGATATAAAGAGTTAAAAAGACCTTGATGGGCCAAGCTGAAAGTGTAACAATAAAGTATTACATTGGTGTATTCCTTGTTTCATATGTTAAGTTTTCTTTAACCTGTAACTAATAACTATATTCCTACGTTTATCTTTAATTCCTAACTAAAATTGTCAAATGTATAATTTCCGTACTTTTCGTTTTCCACTGAAAGATGAGAAGTTATGCAAGGTGATATACGAATCTTGTCTTTAAAGTCAACATCAAATCAGTTGAGAAAATTATATTGTAAATATTAAAAATTAAAATTTAAAAATAAAATTGCAAAAAAAATCACCGTAACTTCCTATAAATGGTTGACCCTGAAAATTCATTTTGCAGTTTGTTGATATTTTTTGTTTATATTTATACTAGGTTAGTATACCATGTATTACACGGGTTGAATAAATAAAATAATTACTAATAAAAATTTATGAATTATAAAATCATGTTTGAAGAAAAAATATAAGTATAATTACATATGAATAACTATTTCAAATAAATAAACAATAGATAGGTTATAGATAGATAGATGTATAGATAAATAGATAGTCTAGAAACTCATTTATTAAACGGATTATAGTTAGTAATAAACACGAAAAGTTACAGTACAATATTTATATATATGTACTTGTTCAAAAGATAAAACAGTTATACTATTTTTAACTCTCTTATCTATATACTTTCATTTTTAAATATTTGTTTTAAGATTTTATTATAAAATTTATTGTTTATAAAAACTCAAGTTTCTAATTATTCTGTTTGTTTTAATAAAACTACATTTAGAAAATTTCATATTTTTTATAATTATTTAAAAAAAGACTAATTTAAAATATTTTGTTTCAAAAGGTCAATGTTTTAGAAAATATATGAATTTTAAATTTTTTAATAAAATTTATTTTTAAAAACATATTTTGATTTTAAAAAAATGTAGATGATAAAGAAAATTTTATCAATTGATTAAATTAATTTTTATGAAAAGAGAGAAATTGTTTGAGTGTTTAAATTACTTTAATACCATTTTGAAGGGAAAATAAAGTGAGGATTTTTAGAAGAATGCAAATGTTAAAAATATGGTTTAAGAAGATGACAAGTGGCAAAAGAAAACTTCTTTTATTAATATCTATAGATAAGAGTAACTTACTATTTTGGTTTAACAAAGAATTTTTTTAACAAATAAAACCCCATGGTTTATAACTCTTTTAGTGCAATACACTAACAAAGTTAGTTTTTTCAGTTAATTTCTAATAAAATAATTAAAATGCCCTTAAACTGAAATTGTTGTTTTTAATAACATCAACAACCAAAAATGTAATTTATTCTCTCTCACAAACATATTATATATATATATATATATATA
>BJCM01224433.1:0-13896 GCA_018326385.1 Flaveria bidentis | reverse complement strand
AGATGCAAAATTCAAAGTATAAGTCTGAGAAGTCTAAGCAAAATAAAAGGAAAAATGATAGTAAAACTAGTCTGCTACTGAGATAACATAGAGAAAGTAGATCTAGAGGTTGCTAGTTCATTATATGATGTGTCGGTAGATTCAATACAATAGATGAGTAGACCTCATTGGTGGTTTAAAATTCAAACTAAGTTGTTCAACTTGCTTTGGGTTCCCATCTTATCCCTGGTTAACACAATCAACGCAATTCCAATAAGGGGTGACAAGCAAAATAAACGCCACAAATGTGTGTAGACGACCATAAAAATGAGCAAAGCACATGAAAAAATGCTAAATTCAATCAAGCTAATAACTTATATTTTTGGTGCATTATGTGCAAAAAGAAAAGTAAATGCTCTAACAAGAAGATATGTTGAGTGCCTCTCTGCTGTGTGATGGCACTGACCTAAGGATAAGCATAACCTAAATATTCTAGAATTCATTGTTGTTTGCGCCTCTCTGCTGTGCGATGGCACTAACCTGAGGCTTGGCATCTCTTTGAAAGCTCTTAGAATAGTTTCTTCGTGAAATATACCCGTAGACCGCTCAAAAATCTCCTGAGGAATATTGATTACCATATAAGCGTGGGATCCACAAATGCTTAATGAAATAATTAAACCTTAACTCATCACCAATGTGTGTCAAAAATCTGTGTATGGATTTAAGTGGACAAGTATATTGACAATCATCGTGAGCTGCAGTTCTTGACAGTCAAAAGCATTGTGTGCATCTTATAGCTCTAGTATGATTTCCTAAAACTGTTATTGACACTCGGTCAAAACAAGAATCTAGCATCAAATTGATTAATTAAAATGTTCTAAATGATTCTGATATACCTGTATGATTCCATAATGAATCGTTCCAGAAATGATAAAATTAACTTGAAGCTATGTTGTCCAGGAAGTAAAATCGGTTAGTTGTACTCTAATAGGTTTAATTCCATCTCGAATCAAAAATACTAAAATATGTCCTGTATTGTTTTAAATTTCAAAGTGTTTTCAAAAATTTGTTTTCTAGTAATTTGTTACGTAGATGTCAGACTCTACTAGTAGACTTAATCTATGTATCACTCACTCAAAAGGGTCACATCTGAGGTGACCAAAATGTTCAAAATTAAACAGGTCACGTCTAAGGTGACAAATCCGGTTTTAAAATTAAAAGGATCACATCTGAGGCGATCAAACAGTTTTAAATTAAAAGGTCATGTCTGAGATGATCATCGGTCATAATGTTCAATATAAAAAGGTAAAATTTTAAGTGTTTCAAAGTGTGTGAGGTCAAATTTATAAGTATGGGCCAATCGCACAATTGGATCATAAGTATGGGCCAATCGCACGACTGGACCATAAGTATGAGCCGGTCACACGACTGGACCATAAGTATGAGCCGGTCACACGACTGGACCATAAGTATGAGCAAGTCACACGACTGGACCATAAGTATGAGCAAGTCACACGACTGGACTATGAGTATGAGACATCCATGCGATTGGACCATAAGACTGAGCCAATCATACAAATGGATGAATGAGTATGAGTCAGTCGCACAACTGAAGCATGAGTATGGGTTCAGTCACATGACTGAAGCATGAGTATGGGTCCAGTCGCACGACTATACCTTAAAACAGTATAAATAGAAGGGTTGTTTGGTCGCATTCTTTAACACCCTTCAAGCTCTCAAACACATCTCATACGCAGAACCGTGCCAAAATTTCCTTTACCTTGATTACTCATTGATAGTGTTTCTAATGGTTGTGCTAATCATCTAAAGGTACTTTGTGACTGAAATTGAACAAAATACAGGTGAAATCAAACCCTAACTGACCAAATTGGTTAAAATCAAGAAATCAGTAAAACTACTCAAATAGACCACTTAAATGAACAAAATAATGATTTAAAGGACATTAGGTGCTATTTAGAGGGTTTGCGAGTCAAATGAGTCTAAACACGACGTCTAACATCAAGTTTTGACCAAGATTCGAAGTCGGAGTGCCGAACAGAGTCATTTGCGAATAGACACTCCGAATGAACTTCAATTGCACGACTGACTCAGTTCAGTCGCAAGCTCAATCGCACGACTGAACTCAGCCATAGGCTCAATCGCACGACTGAACTTAATCGTATGGATCAATCGCACGATTGAACCAAGCTGATCCAAAAAAGATTAAGTTTCAACTGTCTTCTGTAATGCATAAATCTAACATATATGTCTCTTGTGTTGCAGCAACATGGCTGATAGGTGGACTATGAGCACTAAGCACAACCTATGTGCTCACCTTGATCCTTCGCCCAGGAATGCTTCTGACTTCATAGGGATCATTGCCTTTCTGCGCAGATCAAGGATCTTCAAGGCTATTTCTGTCCCCTGCACACCTTACAGATCCATTCAGCAAGCCTTCTAGGAAAGCGCCAGGGTAGATAGGTTTTTGAGCCATACCGTATACAGAGCTCCATATTTGGTCAAAAGATTGAGATTACTAAGGCTAATCTGAGGCGGGTCTTAGATCTGGGTGAGGACGGAACCAACCCAACTAAGCTACATCCCCTGACTGTCCGGGGATGCTTCATGAGGATCAAGTACGCCGGTGACATAAATGCCGGCGTACTGAACAAGAGCAACATGTGTCCTTATTTTAAGTATTTGGCGCATGTCATCCTGAAAGTGCATAGCCTCTAGGTGCGGAGGATTTGACGAGTTGTCTGACCAAATCTAGAATGCATACGTTGTACTGGTACTGAACCACCCAATCAGTTTGTCTCACATGATCTTCTCTTATCTGATCGAGAACCTTGAGGCTAAAGGCAAGAAAGGCTTCTTTATGTATCTACGCTTCTTACAGATGATCAGAGATGAGAAGCTTCCTATGCTTCCAAAGGAGAGAGATGATGTAGTGCTGCTTGAGGTGATGGATGATAGCACCTTAGGCAGGATGAGAGTATACAGAGGGAAACAGTTGAAGCCCCCTATCAGAAGACTGTTTGGGCACCTGGCCCATGAGGACTACATGGCACCCTCTCGTAAGAGGTGGCGTCACGATCACAGTGATTCAGATATAGAGCCCTTCATGACTGCCACATCCGATGATGATGACGATGATGATGAACAAGATGATGGTCAAGGTGGGGGGATGCGGGTCCCAGTACTTCAAGGGCCACTGATACTACTACTATATCTTCACCACCTCCCCTAGTACTTCTTCTACTCTAGGTGGATCTGAGCAGGCTGTTATCCACCCGGATTTTCTGATAGAGGAAGAAGAGGAGATAGATGATGAGCCTCTGGTAGGGACGGTTAGGAGCCGGGTCATGGACACTGAGAGAGGGATCAGGGTGGTTGGTGGATGCCAGGCTGAGTCTAGGGGTGATGTTACTGATGTCACAGATCCTTCTTACACCCCTGACCTGCCCAGCAGCCAAGGGGGAGCGCCTATGGCAAAGGGCTCCAGGAAGAAGAGGATGGCCCAACCATACAGGACGAAGAGCAAGAGGCCAAAATTCACTTTGATCACTTCTTCTGACACCACCGCCACTGTCACCCCCACCACTGCAGCCACCACCACTACCACTACTCCAGCCACCACCACTACAACCACCACTACCACTACTCCAGCCACTATCACTCCATCCACATCCACTACGATAGCCATTCCACCACATCCCACTCACACTCCACCTCCCATATTCACCACATCCACTACTACCACCACCAGCCACCAAGTAGGTCCTTCCACTCACTCTACATTCACCACTGGACCCACTCTAACCCACATCAGGTTAGAAGAACAGCTCACTAAACTAAACAACATCGTGCTAAGGCTGCTTGCCACTGATGAGCTGAGGGCTTCACAGCTAACAAGATGATGGAGGTGAATGTTGCCCAAGCTAAGCAGATAGTGGATCTGAGCGAGAAGAGTGCTCAGTACGAGAGGGCTTTAGGCCGAGCCCACCATGCGCTTACAAGTCAAAATGAGTTGGTGTTGGCTTCGGTAAAGAGGATTGAGGAACTGGAGAAGAAAAATAAGAGGATACTCCTAAAGTTGAAAGGATTAAAGTCTGAGCCATTGAAGATCAAAGATGATGATGGTGATGATGATGATGATGATTAGGAGGAGGAGGATGATGAATATGACAGTGAGGAGGATGTTGGAGAAGGTGGAACGAGCCGGAAAGATCGAGAGGACGAGGATGACCAGGAAGGTGATGCTGCTGCATCAGCCTCTCTTCAAGCTTAAGAACGGTAGACCAAACGTAGTCGAGATCAAGGAGCCTCATTCTCTGCTCCTCCTGCTGAAGAACAAAATGATCAAGATAAAAGTAATGATTAGATGTTTTGTATTTAAAACTTTTGTACTTGAATTATATATTACATTAATGTAATTATTGATCATTTATGTCTGCTTATGTCTTAATGTTTTATATAATGACTTATGTGTGATATGCTTAATGTCTAATCAAATAGATGAAGCTCAACAGACCGATGAATTTAATGTCCAACCCCTTCAGCAGGTCAAGACTCAATTAACCATGATTCTTGACTTGCAAGGGATAGTTAGAAGGTATGTGAGCTACACGCCAAAGGAGGGAGAGATCATACACGACCTGACGGATGAATAGCTGGCTGAAATATTCAGGCTGAATCCGGATGAGCTGGTCAAAGATGCTCCTACAGTTGATGTGGCAAGTGACGATGAACTTAAAGATGTCGACGGAATCAAGACAGAAGATGTCACTATTGATCATTATCCTCAGTACACTGATCTGGATGAACATGTTATCCCCAACTTAGGTGAAACATTAGATAGTGGTACTTTTGAGAGCTGGATGAAGTTGAAAAAGAAAAGGAGAAAGAAGAAAGCACCGCCCAAGCTTCAGACGAAAACGTTGATATCAAGAAAGCTGAATAGGCAACTTGCTTTGCTGAGATGAAAGCCCAACGCGCGCCCCAAAAGCAGAATGCCTACACAAAGCTTTATAGAGTCAAACGTCATCAAAAAGTGTCTGGCAAGATCATAGCGTGGGCTTATTTTGAAGATTTGGACATATATGCTGTAAAGAGAGAGAATGGGATTAAGTACTTCAGATATCCTCATGATCTGAAGACTCTTCCTAGTTTTGAGCTCAACCGACTGGCATGCTTAGATCTACTATATGCTAATCCAAGAAAGATTTCAAGTTGGTTTGAGGTAGCATTAAAGAAGGAATACCACACCAGATGGGTAAACTTCAGACCTCAACAACCAAAGAGGTACATTCATAGGTCTGAAGTGGATCCTATATCTGGAAAGCCTAAGCTCGTGCTGGAGTGGAGTCCTCCATGCACAATGTCAAAGATTCCCTTACGGGGAATGCCTCAAGACTTCACTCCACACTTCAAATGGTGGTATTATGATTGGAGGACAAATGAAGCGGTCATAGTGCTGAACAGAGAATGAAAGATAGAGACTATCTGGGTATTTGACCCTATGTGGCTTACCAACTTGTCAGCTGAAGATGTTTACACATTATACAAGTGGCCACTCTTCTATGACACACAAGATATAGTACAAGCTCTCCAGTTTCAACACGTCATATGACTCTACTTTGCTTTTGAAATACATGTAGGAGTTACACAAGAGGAGAAGTACAAGAAATTCGAAAAACATGTAAAGAGTGTTAGATGATAGAGTAAAATAGGACCAAGGGGAAGCTTGTAGATACATCATGTTTCTAGTTTATGAGCTTAATGTAAAAGTCTTTCATGTCTTACACATATGTAATGAATTGATTTGATGATATATAATATGTGGTGGTTGCTTATTAATGTTTATCTATTTTATATTATTATTGTGTTGACTATAATTCATATGTATGAACTTATTATATAGGTTTGAAGTTATTGTATATAGTTTTTAGTCAATAATGATTGAGAAATGTGTTCAACATAGTCGGATGAGTCTTCATGCGAATGGACCATGCTTATGGACCATACGCATGAATACATCATGCTTATGGACCAGTCACACGACTGAACCAGGAGACTAGATCAGTCGTACGAATGAGACATAAGATTGACTTAGTCGCACGACTGAACCTTCAGTCGTGCGTATGACTCAATTGCATGATTCAGTCGCACGACTAAACCATGCTAATGGTTCAGTCGTACGAATGGAAACTACAAACCTATAAATACCACTTAATTCGTGGAAAAACAGAAAAATTGAGAACAATTTGATATCCATAAACCCTAGCTGTCCAGAGCACCTAATCCAACTTCATAGTTCGTTCTTGATCGATTCCTACTCGTTTTTAACGTTTAGTTTATTCTTATATCGATCGGGTAAGCGTTCTTACTGATTGGATCGCCAATCAAACAGGATTCCACACTATTTGATCTGGTTTCACGCATTATCAGTTAGTATTCCGTAAGTACTTGATCCTGACAAAAAGAAATACTGCCAAAGGTTTTTTTAGTTAACATTTAAACAACAATACATACAAAGATATAATAATCCTAATCCAATCTTATAAAGATTGAATCATGATTTAATCCATCCAAATCACGTAGATGTTAAAATTTAGGAATACTTAAAAATTTTGTTAGGATCATTCAACTTAAAATTTAGGAATATTTAAAAAAAAATTGACCAAAAATATAAATAAATTTCATGCTTACATAAATTATAACTAAATCAAAGTTTCATGCTTTCATAAACAAAAACATAAATCAATCAAATTGATGTAAAAACCAAAATAGTAAGTTTATCTTAAAATCAAAATCAAAATCCTTGAATCATATAGACCATTGCTATTGTTGCAATCGAGTTTTGTAGATAAAAGCATTGAATTGAGACTTTACAGAATAGTAGTTGCATTTAAAAACGTGGGGTGTGAATGATTAAATAGATCAATGAAGGTGTAAAAAGATCGGTGAGTTGAACTTGAAGCATAACCTAATTTATGGTAAATCGAAACCATGATATGCTTGTGCATTGAAAAGAATATGATTGTGCATCGAAAAGAATATGATTGTGCATTGAAAAGGATATGAAATGGTTTATCTTTCCATTTGAAATTACATCATAATTTGAGGAAATCTAAACCTTGAATTGGTTATTTTTAGACCACTGATTTGAAATATCTAAAATCGTTTTGGAATAGAAGACACGTATGAAGTTTTTTCTCATTTGCATAGAACAAGTGAATAAGAAAATCTTTAATTGTTTGTTTACATAAGCAAGAATCCAACACGTTTTAGTTCACAATTTCAATGTAATACATCCTGTAAAAACTCATTATATTACCTGTATGATAAGGATAGATTTAACTTGTTTTTATGTGGGAAAAATAGTCAATTATAACTTGCAATCTATTTTAGGGTTTTATTTATAAACAATCTCAAATGCCATTTGTAGTGTATTTTTTTAAAGTAGGGTTGGTAGAATTTTTTATAACAAAATGAGTGTTTTTAAAAATATTTATCAAAACGGTTTTTTAGTGGAAAGTTAATTTTTCTCATTCATAATATGATTGGATAAAATAATTTTGTTTTAATTAATGTTATTTAAGTAAAGTTAAAAGAATAAAGTTTTAATATAACAAAAATTGATTTAGCACCTGGCATAATTTTAAAAAATATTTTGTAGTTTTTTTTATAAAAGCTTTTCAATATTTCTCGAAAGTAATAATACTATTTTATTAGTATTTTTTAACATCTCTCTATAGAGTACATGTTCTTATATAGAAAAGGTATTTTTATGAAATTAAATGGTTTATGTATTTTTTTTAAAATAGCAATATATATTATATAACTGTTTTAAACATTAATTTATATATACTAATAATCATTTATATGTGTATATAGATAAAAGATAAAATAAACATCATATACATAGAACGCTAGCTTCGTCTTGCAAACCGACTCAATCTCGACATATGAAGCTCGAACGCAAAATCATTTATTAAATGAGTCGTAAAATGAATTCGAGCTTGTTTAAGCCCAGCTTAGTTAAAATTTTTAGCGAGTCGGTCTCGATTACATTTATAGTTCATAAAATAAAAAATAAACCATTAACTTTTTTGTTTTCTTATGATATTTATATAAAATATTTTGAAAATGCATTTTTTATTAAAAATAGTTTTTCTTATTACATCTTTTAGGATACTTAAAACATTTTCAAAAAATACATATTTTCTAAAAGAATAAACAAACAAATGTACCTACTTTTATATGAAATTCAGATGAATAACATTTAACTTTTTATATGAACAAGACGATTTAAAATTAAGTCTGAGTGAATTATAAAAATAAAAATAAGTTTTAGAAAAACTTTTTGTTTTTAATTACGACATATGAACCAAATAATTTTACAGTTTTATTAATTAATCTTTGTACTTGACTCTTTTTAAATAATATTATTTTAAAGTGAAATTAATTTAACCAATAGAACTGTAGTGAGAAAAAGAAATAATTACTTAAACACCTATTTTGGTAAATAAAATTTTTATAAACACTATTTTAGGGGAAAAACTCATTTTGTAATTATAGTAATAGTTGATTTTATTTAAATAAACTATAACTAAGAATGAGGATAGATACATTTTTAGGCGTGAAATTTAAAAAAATAAAAGTCTAAGAAAATGACATGTGATCCTAAAGATATTGTTTTATTAATAGTATAGATTTGAAGAAATATGATTTGATAAAGAAGTTGAGAGATGGTTACAAAAAGATATTGATGTTTGAGATTACATATATATTTTTAAATGTATACAGCACAAAAGATGTTTCTTAATATATAAGATAAGTATTGTTAAAAATTTTACATATAACACATAATATTGTTATTTATTTTATAAACAATAATTTATATAAGATCAATATTAATGAAATTGATTAAAGTGTACAATATTAATGAAAGTGATTAAACTCATGAATGAGAGCATAGTATGCTTAGACTACTTGTACACCATGCTTAGAGGATAATTTTAATATTATAAAAATGTTTACAATTTAAATGCTAAAATGTCTAAAAAAATATGGCTAAAATTATATTTTTATCCGCTTAAGATACCTATATAACTATTATAGATAAAACATCTCACACACATATAATAACAAAATCCAGAAATCCATTAATCTTCTCCTAAACTTACTATATGTTTATTATCGAACTTGAACCTTCATGATTTAAAAATGAAGGATAGTAACTTGATATCATTACGTTTTTATATATACAGTCATATATGATAAAAGATAAAAAAACATAGAATGACTTCAGCGTCATGGCCGGCCTAATGGTAAAGCAACCCAAGCAAGGGTTTTAAGCCCCACTCGCCCCATTTTCTAAAAAAAAAACTTATACATAGTTACATAAATTTTGTTGGGCTTGGCTTCCATCAAATTGGATTTAGTGATAAGTTGATCTAGGGTAAAAACCACATGAAAAGTTCTTTAATTTGAAGCATCATTCCTAAATGGGAAAATCCAAGAGTTTAGTCTTGAAATCTTGAACGACGGAAAGCTAAACCGAATAATTGAACTTCTAAAATCTCTTGGTTATTTGATGAAAATCCAAAGTTGTTGTTAATCGTGGACTCTAATGAGAAGATTGAGTTCATTCTTGCTGAAATCAGTGGAAATCATTGTTAATCGGTGGACCGGGTTAGGTGATTGAGCTCATACTTGTAGAAAATTGCTGGAAATTGCTAAATATGCTTAATTGCTACAAACGATGTGTACAATCCATCCTTTATACTTTTGCAGTCATTCAGAATGGAGGTGCGGATGTTGTAATCATTTTCCATAATCTGTGTTTATTAGTATGTTACTTGATTAGTTAAATTCAAATGATGAATAAAACTGTTTTTAAAGAGAGTTTTCTTTTTCTTGATTTAGTTCAAGAATCAAAGAACTGTAATCTAGTTTTCTATAAACCCAGGATGATTAAACCCATTTAACTCATCAACATATCCATAAAAATGTTTTTAATTTTTATTTTGACGAACGCACACTTCTGCTTTCAAGTCTTTTTTGCATTTTTGTATTTTTATTGTTCTTTCTTTTGTTCATATACGACCTTCAAGAAGTAGAGCTATCCCTTGTTCATACTATATATAAATGTGTGTGTGTATCAACATGGATGTAACCCGAAATAGTTACAAAAAGTTGAAAGTTGGTATCTTATAAAAAACATAAGATCTATGCTGCACTTGAATTTTATTTGTAGTTAATGAATTTGCAAACCTGAATCATTTTTTGGCATATTGATCTAAATAATATATATATCACCGTTAAGAGCATAATAACGTAGACATCTCAATGTTTAGATTACAAAAAATGACATTTCAAAAGGCCTCAAATTTTCCTTTCGCTTTAGGCCTCGAAAAAAGTTGAGCCAGTTCTATTCAGCGTATATCATCCAACCAACGTCTATTAAGGAATTACACATACTTTTAAAAAGGGAATCACACCATTTTAACATAAAAATACATAGCTAACATACTAACCGTCAATAGGAAGAAATAATTTAAAGTACTTTTCATTTTAAATTGTCTCTTGTTTAAATCGACACCTCTTTAGTAAATTTTAATCTTATTTTTTTATAACGACTTGTAATTTGATTAAAGATTTGTGTAAACTTAACTAAATAATATTGGTCAATCCCTACATAATTTTTAATTATTTTCCGTATATTCATATATACGAAATACCTTAAAGTTTGGGGTTTAATTATGAAGTTTTAAACCATTTTGGCACGTTGAGAAGGAAGCCTGAAGCCAAGGTAACTTTTTAACAAAAGCCCAAGGAGCCTTCAAAATAAATGTAAGTAATTTTGTTAGTCATTTGGGTCGAGAAAAACATAAGGAGGCTATTTGTAAGGTCTCGTTTCCGGGACGCTCACAGCTGTTCAATCATTGCACATAAAATATATAATTATATTTATTTTTCATAAAACATCGCAGCGGAACATTAAAATAATTTTTCATTTCATTATAAATGATTTTGCAAGTTAATACAATCATTCATTTCAAAACATCGTTAGTTCGCATTACAATACAAAAAACATTATACAAAAGAATGTCATCCAAAAGGGTCGAGTAGCCGCCCCGTGCCATCCTCAGCAACCATTAGCTGCCAACTAGAAAATGCATAAAAGGTCAGCGTTGCTAAGTGAGTTATAGTTTTATAATAAAACATACTTTACTTTCATTAAAACCGTTCTTTACTTTTGCATGAGATCACACATCATACGTACACATAGATAATATTATTATTATCTTCATCATTCATTCATAAACTTCCATTCAATCATGCTTTCTTACTTTCATTCATACGCTCATCATTACTTCTTTTCATTCCATCAAAAACCATGAACTTTATCCTACCGTCATGCATAAAGCTGGTACTGGGTCGGGGTATATCGTAGACCCCCCGTCATGGCGTACAGCAGCCTGCCCACAGTACCTAGGGTAAATTCAGGTGTACCATTTTCATGTTCTATACTCGTTGTCATGCATAAAGCTGATACTAGGCCGATGTCTATCATAGACCCCCCGTCATGACGCACAACAGCCTGGCCACAGTATCTAGGGTAAGCGACAAAGGCTCTATACAAATGGTCAACCACAAAGAAATACCCCGGTGTGCATCCTTTTGGGGTAGCTAACACGCACACCGTTGAACTAACACCCTTCATTGGGCGTGTTTCCACATACAAGGCTTGCAAGACTTACTTTACTTTCCTTCGTTCATTAATGCATGCATTCTTTCATCATGCTTCTCTTTTCATTATCTTCCACTTTACGTTACATAATATTTTCATTTTATTCATTAACATTCAACGTAAAGCCATGGGAAAAAATAATCATACATAATAAGAAACATCAACATACACAGTCAACATCATCATACAGGACATCATACATACATAACATACATCATACATACATACATGCCCATCATAACATCTATTACCTCAAAAAGTCAACTTACATAACCTCCGGGAACCTCCCAAGTGAAAGCCTACATTTCACTTTTTCCATAAAAAGTCAGAAAATATTCTAAGTGTTCATCCGCATTTCCCTTTTTGTTCATCCGCATTTCTTTTTGTTCATTCGCATTTCTTTTTGTTCATCCGCATTTCTTTTTATTCATCCGCGTTTCTTTTACTCATCCGCGTTTCTTTTACTCATCCGCATTTCTTTTACTCATCCGCAATTGTTCATCCGCATTGACTTTACTCATCCACATTTGTCAAATGCTCATCCGCATTGACTTTACTCATCCGCATTTGTCAATGCTCATCCGCATTTGTTCATCCGCATTGACTTTACTCATCCGCATTTCTTTTGTTCATCCGCATTTGCTAAGTCGCATGAACTTACTGATCCATATTTCCTTAGTTCATCCGCATTTCCTTAGTTCATCCTCATTTGCTCAGTCGCATGAACTTACTCATCTGTATTGACTTTCTCATCAGCATT
The DNA here is from genome assembly GCA_018326385.1 of Flaveria bidentis. Taxonomy (NCBI): domain Eukaryota; kingdom Viridiplantae; phylum Streptophyta; class Magnoliopsida; order Asterales; family Asteraceae; genus Flaveria; species Flaveria bidentis. Next base: position 1,396 of record BJCM01224433.1, on the reverse strand, counting down.
GACTTTCTCATCCGCGTTGACTTTCTCATCCGCATTGACTTTCTCATCCGCATTTGTCAATGCTCATCCGCATTTGTCAACACTTAAGCAGTTTTTCTAAACTTAGGCATATGAACTACTGTTTGGGCGCATGAGCAACCTAGGGCACACTTATCATCATCATTCGGTCCCCAACACCATCTATCATGTTCTAAGCTTAAACCATGCATTCTAAACCTTAGAAACACAACCATAACATCATCAAACATGAACATAGACCAAAATCACACCATACCCGCAACATACACACATTCACACATACGGGTATGAAACTCTAGTTTTATAAAAAGTTCAATCATGCATTTCCAGCCCCAAAATCAGTTAAAACATATAAAAGAGGGGTTCTAGAACGCACCTTAGCAGCCTTTTGAGTATGGCTTCTTCCAAACTTGTTTGCAGTTGAGTTCAACCACCTAGTAACCCACTTGAATTTGACTTTTCAGGTCTTGTTCTTTAAAGAATCCGAATCTGCACTTTCTTTTTCTAAAAATCTGATGATTTGGGGGTTGTAAGAAGGGAGTGGGCGGTCATGCCCACTTTACACCCACTTTTCAAACCTTTTGTCATTTTTGACACTTTTTACCCCTTAACTTGTGTAACATATCTTTTCTTTCTTTTTCTTCACTTTATTCTTCTTTCTTTGACTCTAAAAAAAGCGGGTGTTACAAGTCCACCCCCTTATATAGGTTTCGTCCCCGAAACCTGTTATTCCTCAAACAATTGTGGGTAATGCTGTCTCATCTCTTCTTCAGTCTCCCACGTAGACTCAGATCCCTTTCTGTGCTTCCACTATACACGCACAAGAGGAACCACTTTATTACTTAACCTCTTCTCTTTACGATCAATGATCGCCACTGGTTGCCCCACATAATTGAGCTGTGCATCTACCTCGATATCATCTAGTGGTACAGTCATATCTTCATCTGCTAAACACTTTCTCAGATGAGATACATGGAATGTCGGGTGGATTCCACTTAGCTCATCTGGTAACTCTAGTCTATAGGCTACCTCTCCTACTCGAGCAATGATTCGAAAAGGCCCTATGTATCTCGAGCTCAACTTGTCCTGCTTTCTGAACCGAATGATACCCTTCCAAGGTGAGACTATCAACATAACCATGTCACCCACCTGGAACTCAATTGGTCTATGTCGTTTATCTGTTGGATCCTTTATGCCCAAGACACATAGAACATTGATGTGGTTAGTACGTTATGATCCAAGTCAGGTCATACCCAATAACAAGCTTAACAAACACCAATATATGTTTATTTGTTGATGAGATCATACAAATAAATATTAACACCGATTTAGAAAATTGGTTTTCTAAAACTTTGCTTTTGTAAAAGAACAAACTTAT
>BJCM01224410.1:0-18754 GCA_018326385.1 Flaveria bidentis | reverse complement strand
GAGGAAGAAGATGATGTTTTGGACAGATATGGGAATAATGCTATACAAATGGGTGGTGGTATGGATGAAGAAGAGTCTCAAGAAACTAACGAGGTTATGTCACTTAATGTACAAGATGCCTATGCTTATTGGTTCCAGTGGAATATCTCTCAGGCTTATGAAAAAGAGATTGATCCACAACAGAGCCAAAAGCTTGCTGAAGAAGTACTAAAGATCCTAAAGGAAGGTGATGACCGTGAAGTTGAACCTAAGTTCCTAGTGCATCTGCAATGTGATAATTTCAGCCCAAACAAGAATCTTTTGAGGAACAGATTGAAGACCGTGTGATGTATACATCTGGCTCAAGCTAAAATGACTACATATCAAGACAACAAGTATAATTAGATGTTTATGAATTTGAAAAATTTTGTACTTGAATCTTGTATGAATATCATGTAATTAATGTTTATATATATTTGATATGTCTCTATCTTGATTATCTACTAGTGAATGTTATGTTACATGTTTTAAATCAAGCAGATCAAAACTATCAACAAGATAAATACGTGTTGCTCCTCTTTAGCAGACCAAGACTCAACTCACAATGATACTTGATCTGCAAGGGATAGTCAAGTAGTCTGTGAGTTACACTCCTGAAGAAGGAGAAATAATTCATGACATTACTGATGAGCAACTGGCTGAAATGTTCCGACTGAATCCAGATGAGATCGTGAAGGATGCTCTTACAGTTAACGTGGATAGTGACGATGAGCTTAATGACATAGACGAGATAGAGATTGAAGATGTTACGGCATAACATTATCCAGAGTATGCTGACAACAAAGGAAATGTGGTCCCCAATCTGGATGACACTCTTGTCAGTGATACATTTGAAACACTGTATAAAATGGAGCAAGAGTTGGAGAAGAATAAAGATCAAGCCCAAGCCACGGACGCCGATGTCAACATCAAAAAGGCTGAATGGTCGGCATGTTTTGTAGAGATCAGAGCCCAACGCAGTGCTCCAAAGCTTAGTACCTACACCAAGCTCTACAAAGTAAAGAAGCATCTGAAGGTGTCAGGAAAGATCATAGCGTGGGCATATTTGATGATCTAAATGTGTATGCTATCAAGAGAGAGAAGGGGATCGAGTACTTTAGATTCCCACATGATCTGAAGAATCTACCCGGTTTTGAGCTTAACCAGCTAGACAAATTGAAGTTGCTATATGCTGACCCTCGAAAAATGTCAGGCTGGTTTGAAGCAGCTTTGAAGAGAGAGTACTACACCAGGTGGGTCAACTTCAAACCTCAACAACAATGAGGTATATAAGAAGGTTCAAAGTTGATGCCATTACTGGAAAGCCAAATATTGTGCTAAAGTGGAGTCTTCCTGTCAAGAATCCCTCTAAGGAAAATACCTCAGGACTTCACTTCACACTTTAAATGGTGTTACTACGATTGGAGAACAAGTAAGGCGGTCATAGTGTTGAACAGAGATGGAAATATGGAAATAATCAGGGTGTTTGACCCAATATGTCTCACTAACTTGTCGGCTAATGACGTTTACACCTTATACAAGTGGCCACTGTTCTATGACGCGCAAGACATTGTACAAGCCTTCCAGTTTCAAAATGTCATAAGGCTCTCTTTCCCATTTGAGATACATGTTGTATCTACAAGAGAGGAGAAGTACAAGAAGTTTGAAGAACTGATGAAGAATGTTAGACAATAGAGTAAACTAGGTCCAAGGGGGAGTTTGTAGATACATGTGTACCTAGTTTAGGAGCTCAAATGTAAAATATCTTTCATATATGTAATAGAATGGGTACTGAATGAATTATATTTTGTGGTTATGCTTATAATGTTGAATATTTCATTGCTTACTATTTGATAACGTATAATTGAACTAACTATATAGGTTTGTGGTTATTTACATAGTTCTTAGTCAAGAATGGTTGATAAATATGTTTAAACTTAGTCATGTGAAGTTCTTATGCGAATGGTCCATGCTAATGGACCATCCGCATGAACAACTTCATGATAATGAACCAGTCGCATGACTGAACCAAGAGACTGGATCAGTCGCACGTTTGTGACATGAGATTGACTCAGTCGCACGACTGAACACTCATTAGTGCGGATGGATCAACCGCATGACTCAGTCGCACCACTGAGAAACTCTAACCAATAAATACCACTTAATTCGTGGAAAAATGTAACAATTAGAATCCCTACGTACTAAATCGTACCCTAGCCGTCCAGAGACTTCTTAGAACCTGTTCCAAGTTCATAGATCGCACTAAATCGGTTTGCAATCGTTCTTAATGATTAGATTCAACCTAAGATCGATTTTTCATGCATTCTCACTAATTGGATCGCCAATCAAATAGGATTCCGCACTATTTGAGTTGGTATACACGTAAATCAGTTAGTACTCCGTCCGGTACACGGTCCTAACAAGTGACAAGGATCCCGTTTCGTACGTATGGAGCAATCACAAACACTGACTCGCCCTGTTTGTGAACCCTCAAGGGTTAACTAAGATTGCACATTATGTTACTCACAGTTGAGCTAACAACCCTCAATGAGTTGTGAACCTCTTCACATTCTTCTTGCAAGACTTTCATTCATTCATTCATTTAGTTCCATTTCCCATTATCTATAATATTTTGCTTCATTAAGATAATACTTTACGTACATATCAACACACCACATAGAGCACGTAATAATACGGAATAAGGAACATAAATAAAACAGGCCAAAACATGCATAACATCAACAAATCAGTACCACCAAAAATATTCCAAGCCTTAGTCTCAAGATTTCATCTTCCCAAAATTTCAGAGAAGTTTCTAAGGCATTAGGTGCATGGGCGCTATTTGGGCACATGGATGCTATTTGGGCGCATGGGCAATATACGAGCCGCGTGAACACTATTCAGGCGCATGAACTTTATTTAGGCGCATGGGTAGTTAGGTGCATGGGCACTTAGGCGCATGGGGAAACTAGGCACATGGAAACTTAGGTGCATGGGAAGAGACTTAAGCACATAGGAACTTAGGCGCATGGCCAGTTGGGCATATGGTGTAGATACATGTTGTTCCTAGTTTATGAGTTTAAATGTAAATCTTTTATGTCTTACACATATGTAATGAATTGGTTCAATGAAATATAAATATGTGGTTGATGTTTATTCATGTTTATTTATTTCATATTGTTATTGTGTTAAGTATAATTCATATGTATGAACCTATTATATAGGTTTGAAGTTATTGTACATAGTTCTTAATTAATAATGATTGAGAAATGTGTTCAAACTAGTTGGATTAGTATTCATGCTAGTGGACCATACTTAAGGACCATACGCATGAATACATCATGCTTATCGACCAGTCGAACGACTGAATCAGGAGACTGGATCAGTTGTATGATTGAGACATAAGATTGACTCAGTCGCACGACTGAACCTTCTGTCTTGCGTATGACTCAGTTTCATGATTCAGTCGCATGACTGAACCATGCTAATGGTTCAATCATACGAATGGAAACTACAAACCTATAAATACCACTTAATTCGTGGAAAAATAGAACACTTCAAATACTTCATAATTTCATGAACCCTAGCCGTCCAGAACGTCCAAGAAAGCCAATCCAACTTCAAAGTCCGTTCTTGGTCGATTCCTACTCGTTCTTAACGTTTAGTTCACTCTTATCTCGATCGGGTTAACGTTGTCACTAATTGGATTGCAAATCAAATAGGATTCAGCACTATTTGATTTGGTTGCACGCATTATCAGTTAGTATTCCGTACGTACACGGTCCTGACATATGGGGAAACTTAGGCGCATGGGCAAAATTCTAGGTGCATGAGCACTATATTGGGAGCATGGGCAACTGTTTTGTTCGACTTACACTATTTTCATACCCCAATCATCATCCTAACATATTCTTAACTCTCTTCTAACATTCTAAACACCTAAACCAAGCAAATAAACATGAAACTTAACCAAAACACACCCAAACATACATACACTCGCATAAACAGGACACAAGAATACGGTTCACATACCAAACGTTATAAAAAGTTAGTTAAATCCATTTTCAGCCACAAAACAAGTTTACAATAGTAAATCCCATGGATCTAGAACTCACCTGCAGCAACCTTGAGCAAAACTCCTCCAAACTAAAGAGAACTTGGAGTTCTAACACCTAAGCACGCCAAAACACACAACCGAACACACACACACACATCACATAAACATGGTCCAAAGGCTGAAAACCCAGCTAAAACCAAACAAAACACATGAAAAACTCATGTTTGAGCAATCTTCTTCTCTCCAAAAACTGACGGAACTTACTTCTTTTCTTCTTTTGCAGTCGATGAAGTGGGTGTGTAGAGAAGTGGGTGGCCATGCCACCATTTTTAAACATAATAATAATGAAGTTGGCTCTTGCATAACCTTAACTCCTTAACTTTGGTTATTTTACTTTTCTTTCTTTTTACCCTTCATTTATTTTCTTTAATAAAATTCCAGGTGTTACAAGTCCACCCCCTTATATAAGTTTTTTCCCCATAACCTGTCACTCCTCGAACAATTATGAGTAATGTTGTCTCATCTCTTTCTCAGTCTCCCACGTGGACTTGGATCCCTTCCTATGCTTCCACAGTTTTCGTACTAGTGGAAACACTTTATTCTGTAGCCTCTTCTCTTTTTGGTATTGATTGCCACTATTTGATCCACATAAATGAGTCGTTCGACTACTTCAATGTCCTCCAGTGGTACAACCATATATTCATCAACTAGGCACTTTCTTAGATGAGATAGATGGAATGTTGGATGAATCCCACTTAACTCATCGGGCAGCTCCAACCTATAGGCCACCTCTCCTACTCGAGCAATGATTCGAAAAGGCTCTATATAACTCAACTTAACATACCCCGCTTTCTAAACCTAATGATACCCATCCAAGGCGAAACCTTCAGCATAACCTTATCGCCCACCTTGAATTCAACTGGTCTACGTCTCTTGTTAGTATATGACATTTTCTTATCTTTTGCCGCCTTCATAAAGGCCTTGATCTTCTCTAATTTCTTAGTCCTAGCCTCGAATATTCTAATGCTCCCCAACTACTTCTGTCAAATATCACCCTAACATACGGGTGTTTTACACCTCCTACCGTATAGCATCTCATATGCTGGCATGATACTTGTTGTTGTATGAGAATTCAGCTAACGGTAAGTGTTCATCCCAACTTCCTCCAAAATCAATGACACATGCTCTAAGGATGATAAGCAGTTCTATTATGTAACCTCGTCACCATCGCATCATGAAATCTCTTCCAAAACATGGATGTAAACCGGGTGTCACGGTCAAACACGATAGACACCGGTTCACCATGGCGAGTTACAGTCTCCTTGATAAACAGATCCACTAACCTCTCAGATGAATTTGTTTAATGGATTGGCAAAAGGTGAACACTCTTCGTCAGGCGGTCAATTATCACCCATATAGCATCGTACCCTTTTGCTGTATGCGGTAGCTTTGTAATAAAGTCTATGCTGATGTGCTCCCATTTCCACTCTGGTATATCCGACGGTTGGATCTTTCCGTATGACTTCTGATGCTCCACCTTCACTTTTAAGTAAGTAAGGCACTTACTCACGTAATCCACTACCTCACGATTTATACCCGACCACCAATAATCTTTCTTTATATCATGATACATCTTTGTAGCATTGGGATGAATAGAGTATCGAGTCTTATGAGCTTCATCCGTGATTCTCCCTCGTAGGTCTCCGTAACAAGGGATCCATATACGTCCAAAACGGGTTCTAACTCTAAGAGTGTTTTCACCTAATTCCATGACTAGACCTCTTATCCTTTGAGGGTTAAGGTGATATTCTCTCAACGCCTCATATTGGAACCCATTAACCTGTAACATCACATAAGCGGTCATCACTAACTAGTAAGCTTTCACCTGGATTGGTTTGGGTTTCTCCATTCGGCTAAGGGCATCCACCAATACGTTGGCCTTGTCTGGATGGTAATGGATCTCATAATCATAATCCTTGATATGCTCCAACTATCTCCTATGCCTCATGTTCAAGTCCTTCTACTCAAAGAAGTACTTCAAGCTCTTGTGGTCTATGAAGATAGTGCACTTAGTCCCATATAAGTAGTGCCTCCAAATCTTCAATACAAAGACCATAACTGCTAGCTCCAAATCATGAGTAGGGTAATTAGCCTTATGGATTTCAATTGTCGAGATGCATAGGCTATAACCTTCCCCTATTTCATCAACACGCAATCTAGTCCCGAATAAAAAGCATCCGAATAGACCACCAAGTCTTCACTTCTTTCGTGTAATGTCAGGACTGGAGCTTGCATCAACCTCATCTTTAGCTCTTAAAAATCCTTCTTTTGTTCTTTACCCCATACAAACTTTAGGTCCTTTTGGGTCCACTTTGTCAATAGAGAAGCACTCATGGAGAAGTCTTGGATGAATCTTCTGTAATAGTCCCCTAATCCCAAGAAACTATGAATCTCCGATGGCGACTTTGGAGACTACCATTGCATCATTGCTTCCACCTTTGTCGGGTCTACCATAATCCATTCAGGATTTACCACATGATCCAAAAGCTGAACTTCACACAACTAGAACACACACTTGGAGAACTTTGCATACACTTTCTCTCTTCTAAGCGTCCGAACACCTCTTGACTATGTCCGACATGTTCCTCCTTTCTCCTAGAATAAATCAAGATATCATCGATAAACACAATCACTGATTTATCCAACATCGGACGACACACCTAATTCATCAATTCCATAAAGCCAGCTGGCGCGTTGGTTTATCTAGAGGACATAACGACAAATTCGTAGTGTCCATAACGCATGCTAAAAAGCAGTCTTAGGAATATCTTGCTCCTTCACCTTTAGTTGATAATATCCTAATCGAAGATCTATTCTCGAAAACCAACTGGCACCTTGGAGTTATTAAACAAGTCATCAATTCTGGGTAGTAGATATCGATTCTTTACCATGAACTTGTTTAACTTGAGGTCGTCGATGCATATTCTCGTACTATCATCCTTCATCTTTACAAAGAAGATTGAAGCACCCTAAGGAGAGATACTTGGTCAAATAAACCCCTTGTCTAGCAGCTCTTGTAACTGAACCATCAATTCCCTCATCTCAGACGAAGTTAATCAATACGAGGCCCTGGAAACCGGTTAAGCACAAGGTAACAAGTCAATCGGGAACTTGATCTCACGGTCTAGTGGCACACCAAGTAAATCTTCTAGGAATGCTTCCAGGAAAAGACGCACAACTGGTACATCAGACAATTGTGGTATTGATATGTCCACATTCTGCAAGTAAGCCAGGTAGGTGCTACATCCATCTTTCATGCACTTCCTCGCCACCTCCATTAAAATCACCCTTAGAACCGTAGTAACTTGACCGCCGTAGATCGTCACTGAACTCCCGTCAGGCGTTGTCAGTCGGATCATCTTCTTACGACACAGAATATTTGCTTCATAGATTGCTAACCAGTCCATCCCTAGGACTACATCAAACCCGCCTAAGGTCATCCCAAACAGTGTAGCAAGAAACATATGACCTTCTAATTCTATGTCACAACCTTCTATTAGATTAGAAATCCTGGTAGACTTACCAATGCTAGTTTCTACATCTAATGGCTCATCAATCCTTCTACTTCTAGCAGGTAACTTAGCACAAAAGACAACAAAAATGAAACTTCTACTAGCAGCATATCAAATAACACAGAGGCATAACCTTGGTTAACAAGAAATGTACCTGACATGACATTGGGGTCCATCCTAGCCTCCTCCTAGGACATCGTGAATGCTTTGGCACTCACTCTCTGCCCTTCCTTCCTGGTCTTCTTCTTTACCCCAAAACTTCAGCACTTGGCTTCTTGCAATCCTTTCTCAAATGGCCTTCTTCACCATAGTTATAACATCCTATAGCCCCACACTCTCTTTCCATATGCATGGGCTTCCCACATTTGAAGCAGACGATCATTCCCTACCTACACTCTCCTGTATGCTCCTTCCCGCATTTACCACACCTCTTCATCCCCACACCAAATGTAACTACATGCCAATCATCCACCCTTGCACTCTTTTTATTGGAGTGACACCACCAAGTCCAAACCACTTTCCATTCCACTTTCTGTCACCACCAACCTTCTTAGTCACATATACCACTGACACCTCTTTCTCGTCATACAACCTCCCCGTTAGATTAACCACTGACCTAAAAGTACTTGGCGAGATGATGATCATGTGCCTGCGGTGATCTGCCAACATATCTTGTATATAACTTTGGAGCTTTCTTGGTATCGGTGGCACCTGATCTGGCACCAGCTTCGCCATCTCATTGAAAATAGTAGTATACTATTGGTGTGTCATGGTTCTCGCCTCCAACTGTAGGAACTCTCTTTCAATCTTGTCAAGTTCCCTATGAGGATAAAAGTCCTCCATCACCAACTTCTTCAGTTCACACCAACTCATTCTTCCAACTGTTCTGCTACCCACAACCTAGATAATATTGTCTCACCAACATAAAGCGAGTCTACAAATTAGTGGGTAGCAAACTTCACCTATTGATCCTCCTTAACGCATAGGCAGTTGGTGCATGGTCACTTAGGCGCATGGGGAAACTTGGCACATGAAAAAACTAGGCACATGGGAACTCAGGCGCATGGAAAAACAAGGGATCCAGAACTCACCTGCAATATCCGAAGCTTGGGCCGAGCTTTCTTCTTTCTCCTTTTCTTTCTCTACCTCATCCAGCTTCTCAAATGTAGCACTCCCAAAAGTATCACCCAAATTAGGTATAACATTGCCTTCATGGTCAGCGTACTCTAGATAGTGCTCAGTTGTAATATCCTCAATCTCAATCTCATCTACATCCTATAGCTCATCATCACTCAGTACATTGGCTTCTGGAGCATGTTTGACAATTTCATCAGGATTAAGTTGGAATATCTCAGCCAGTTGGTCATCAGTCAGATCATGAATGATTTATGCTTCTTCGGGAGTGTAGCTCATTGACGTTCTAACAATCGCTTACAAGTCAAGAATCATGGTTAATTGAGACTTGACCTACTTAAGGGGTTGGACATCGTATTCGTCTGTTTGTAGAGCTTCATTTGTTTGATTAAACATTAAGCACAACACACATAAGTTATCATATAAAGCATTTAAACATAAACAAACAAAAATGATAATTATTTACATTAATGTAATATATTTCAAATACAAAAGTTTCTAAATACAAATACATCTAACTATTACTTTTGTCTTGAATAACAGGTTCTTCAGTTAGAGGAGTAGAGGATGAGGCTCCTTGATCTTGATTCCTTTTAGTTCGCCTCTCCTGAGCACGAGGATTAGAAGTTGATGCAGATGCATCACCTTCCTGCTCATCATCCTCATCGTGATCTTTTCGGCTTGGTCCTCCCTCCTCGATATCTTCTTCACTATCATCTTCATCCTCATCATCATCATCATCATCATCATGATCTTCATCATCACCATCACCATCTTTGATATTTAGAGGCTCACTCTTTGACCCTTTCAGCTTTAGGAGTATCCGCTTGTTTTTCTTCTCCAGCTCCTCAATCCTCTTTACCGATGCCAACACCAGCTCATTTTGGCTTGTAAGCACATGGTGGGCATGGCTTAAAGCTCTCTCATATAGCTCACTCATCTCACTAAGCTCCTTGATCTTATTGGCTTGAGGAACATTAACTTCCATCATCTTGTGTAACTGAGAGGCCCTAAGTTCATCAGTTGCAAGCAATCTAAGCATAGTGTTGTTTAGGTTGGCGAGTTGTTCCTCTAACCTAATATGGGGTAGAGTGGGTCCGGTGGTGAATGGAGTGTGTGTGGAAGGACCAGCTTGGTGACTGGTAGTGGTAGATATGGTAAATATGGGAGATGGAATGTATGTGGGATGTGGTGGAGTGGTTGTGTTATTGGTGGTGGGTGGAGTGAGAGTGGTTGTGGGAGAAGTGGTGGTGGTAGTAGTAGCTGTGGGGGTGATCATAGGAGGTGTTGTTTGTGGTAGTTGTGGTTGTGGTGGTAGCTGTGGTTGTGGTGGTAGCTGTGGTAGTGGTGGTGGCCGCCGTTGTGGGTTTGACAGTGGCAGAAGTGTCAGAAGAAGTAACCAATGTGAATCTCATCCTCTTGCTCTTAGTCCTGTAAGGTTGGGCCATCCTCTTCTTCCTCGAGCCCTTTGCTTGAGACACTCCCCCTTGGCTGCTGGACTGGTCAGGGGTGTAAGAAGGATCTGTGACATCAGTAGTGTCACCCCTAGACTTAGTCTGGCGTTCACTAACATCCCTGATCCCTCTCTTAGTAGCTATGACCCGGCAACCAACCGCCTGTACCAAAGGCTCATCATCTATCTCCTCTTCATCCTCTATCATAAAATCAGGATGGATAGTAGCCAACTCAGATCCACTTGGAGCAGAAGAAGTACTGGGTGGAGGTGGTGAAGTACTCGGACCTGCGTCTCCCCTACCTTGACCGTCATCTAGGTCGTCATCGTTGTCATCCTCATCGGATGTGGTAGTCATGAGGGGCTCTGTATCTGAATCACTATCCTCATGATGCAGTTCCTCCTAGCGAGCGCCACATAGTCTTCTCGAGTCAGGTGCCTAAACAATCTCCTAACAGGGGGCTTCAACTGCTTCCCCGTGTATACCCTCATCCTGCCTAAGGTGGTATCATCCATCACCTTAAGCATCACTACATCATCTCTCTCCTTTGGAAGTGAAGGAAGCTTCTCGTCGATAATCAGTTTTAAGAAATGTGGATACATACATAAACCTTCTTTGCCTTTAGCCTCAAGATTCTTGATCAAATAGGAGAAGATCATGTGGGAGAAACTGAACGGATGGTTTAGTACCAGTGCAAGATATGCATTCTGGATTTAGTTGGAGAGCTCGACAAATCCTCCACGCCTGGAGGCTATACACTTTAGGATCACATGTGCCAAGTATTTGAATTGCGGGCACATGTTACTCTTGTTAAGTACACCGGCATTTATGTCACCAACATACTTAATCCTCAAAAAGCATCCCCGAAACGTGAGGGGATGTTGCTTGGTTGAGTGGGCTCCGTCCTAACCCAGACATAAGACCCATCTCAAGTCATCCTCAGTAATCTCTATCTCTTCACTGAATATAAAGCTCCGTATGCAGTGTGGCTCAACTGATCGGTCAACCCTAGCGCTTTCCCAGAATGCCCGCTGTATTGATCTTTACAGTGTGCATGGTGTCGAGATGGCTTTGAAGATCCTTGATCTCCTAAGAAATGCAATAATCCCAGCGAACTCGGAAGCATTCCTTGTGGTGGCATCCAGGTGAGCACAAATGTTGGGCTTAGTGCTCATAGTCCACCTATCAGTCGTATTGCTGTAACACAAGAGACATATACGTTAGATTTATGCATTACAGAAGACAGTGGAAACTTAAACTGTTTTGGATCAGTCTGGTTCAATCATGCGATTGAACCATACGACTGAGTTCAGTCGTGCGACTGAGCATGTGACTGAGTTCAGTCGTGCGATTAAGCTTGCAACTGAACTTAGTCATGTGTTAAGCCATGCGGTTGAGTCAGTCATGCGACTGAGCCACCGAGTGATTCAATTGTGCGATTAAGCTTGCAACTGAACTTAGTCATGTGTTAAGCCTGGCTCAATCATGCGACTGAAGTTCATTTGGAGTGTCCATTCGCATAATGCTCTATGCCACACTTCGACCCCGAATCTTGGTCAAATATTGATCTTAGACGTCGTGTTTAGACTCATTAGATTCGCAGGAACTCTAAATATCACTTAATGTCCTTCATTTCAACGATTATGTTCATTTAAGTGTTCTATTTTAAGAGTATTACTAATTTCTTGATATTAGGTGATTAGGTTGTTTAGGGTTTGATTACACTGATCATTTTGATTGATTTCAGTCCTACAATACCTGTAGATGAACAATGGATTAGTTTGTAACACAATCAGCAAGAAATCAAAGGGAGAATAAATTTTGGTAGGGTGTCTACTTATCAGCAAGTTTTGAATGATTTCTGGGGTGGTGAGAAATGCGACTTACTCACCAATATTTTTATGCTGTCTTAATGTTCAATCATACGACTGGACCCATACGCCTGCTCCAGTCGTGCGACTGATCCCATACTCATGCTTCAGTCATGCGACTGGGGTTCAGTCGTGCGTCTGGCTCATACTCCTTGATCCATTATTGCGATTGGTTCAGTCTTGTAGTCAAATCGCATGGTTGTTTAATACTCATGGTCCAGTCATGTGACTAGCTCATACTTATGGTTAAATCCAGTGATTGGCTCATACTTATGATCCCATCATGCGAATGGCTCATACTTATGATCCAATCGTGCAAGTTGTTGATAGATGTGAACCTAGTTTAGGAGCTTAATGCAATATGTCTTTCATGTCTTACATATATGTAATCGAATAGGTATGAATGAAAAACAAAGTGTGGTTGATGCTTATAATGTTTCATTGTTTATTGTGTAATAACGCAAATTGAACTAACTATATAGGTTTGTGGTTGTTTACATAGTTCTTAGTCAATAATGGTTGAGAAATGTGTTTAAAACTTAATCGTGTGAAGTTCTCATGCGAATGGACCATGGTAATGGACCATACGCATGAATACTTCATGCTAATGGACCAGTCGCATGACTGAACCAGCTGACTAGACCAGTCGCACTATTGTGACATACAATTGACTCAATTGCATGACTGAACCCTCAGTCGTGCGGATGGATCAACCGCAGGATTCAGTCGCACGATTGAGCCATGCTAATGGTTTAGTCATACGATTGGAAGACCCTAACCTATAAATACCAGTTAATTCATGGAAAAATGTAACAATTTAAATACCAACACACATAATCGTACCCTAGCCGTCCAAATACTCAAGAAAACGTGCTCCAAGTTCATAGATCACAGTTGATCATTCTACAATCATTCTTAACGTTTCATTCATTGTTAGATTGATCTGAACTGTGTTCTCCCTGATTGGAATGCCAATCAAATAGGATTCCGCACTATTGAGTTGGTATACACACAGAATCAGTTAGTACTCCATACGTACACGATCCCTAACAAGTGGTATGAGAGCTTTGGCTCTTGATTTTGCGTGGGATTCGATCGTTTGGTGTAAAAAATTGACGTTTTCATTAAAAAACACCATCATTTTTAGTAAAACAGTGTTTGCGACGTCTCTAGATCTAAAAGTTCATGTTTTTCGCCTTACGTCAGATTAGGGTAGAAAATTTGTATTTTTGTGTCAAAGTACCATAAACACTCGAATTTTCAAAACCAACAGCCTTCAGTCGCATGATTGACTCAATCGCACGACTGAACTCATTCGCACCTCCCATACGCATGATTGAACTTAGTCGCACATCCAATCATACGACTGAACAATCTCATTCGCATTATTCATCTACATCTGTCAAATTGCACGACTGTTCAATCCGCATTTTTCAAATCGCACGATTGGCTCAACCGCATTAGTTCAATCGCACGATTGATTCATTCGGACCTCTCCATTCGCACGAGTGAAAAAGTTAATGTTTGAAATTCAGACTTAATAAAAATGGAAGATCAGTACTCAGCTTTTATTGCCGGTAGGGATTCACGGATACAGAATCTGTTGCTTCAGGAAAATGAAGTTGGGAATCACAATAAGCCCCCTAAGATCATAACGTTAGATAATTACCCACAATGGAAGCAAAGGTTCGGGATATACTTAAATGGAGTTGATCCTAATGTGTGGGAATCAATCATGACTTGGTATAGCATGCCTGAATGTGCGAAGGGGCATTTCAAGCGTGAATGTGCGAAGCCTAAGAAAATAGGTAATGGTAATCCATTCTCCACCTTCAATCGTCCAGATAAACCCACCAATGGGGCTACATCATCAAGCAAGGACCCTAAGGCATTTACTGCACAAGACGACAAAGGGCAAGATTGGACCTTTTGCTTTGTATCTCCAAGAGAATCCAACATTGCTTGTGTTGAAGTTTTGGATGACGACTCAACAAGCGAAGGTGAAATCACAGTGGAACTAGTGATGTCTAATAATGAAGAAACTGCGAATGTGGTCAATCACCTGAATGAAGAAGTTCACAGTACAACATGTTTAGAATCACCAACACCCGTATAGTCAAACTCTGCTATGATGGCCAATTCAACTGAATCTTCTTAGGTAAGTACCAAAGACAAACTTTTTGATAGTCATGCTTATAATGAATGTAATAAATTTAGAGAAAGCATAGACTCAAAATTTGCTAGGCTATTAGATCACAATGATAGTTTAGTAAATGACTTACAATTGTGCATAGAAGCAAACATGATTTTAAAACAAATTGAGCACTGTTATAAAGAGAAAATAGAACAGTTAAATAAACAACTAAGGGAAACTGACATTGTAGTTTTTAACCAAGCTAATGACATAAAGTTTTATTTAAACTCCCTAAAAGAAACTAAGAAACAAAAAGCAGTTTTGGATGTCGAATTAAATTCTTTAAAACAAAAACTGCATAGTTGGACCAGTTCTTCTCACATAGTTCTGCACTTAGTGAAAGAACGCAACAACATGGAGGGTTTGGGTTACAAAGTGGTTCCACACCACATGAGATCTTGTTGAATGCTAAATGCAAACCAATTAATAACAACTTAATCAAGGATCATGTGGTGTCCACTCCTCTAGTAAGTGATCCAGATTCCACAAGTAAACCTATTGAATCTGTCACTAAACAAAAGGAGACCACTTTAAAGTCAAAGGTAAAATGCCTATTGTTAATTTGGATGAACAATTTGAAAAGGTTAAGGTAAAGTCAGGTTCAAACATGTCTAATTCTGAACCAAAAAAGACCAAACAAGTTAACCTATCACGTGCACCATGTCTTAGAGTAAATAAACAAAAGGGTAAAGAGGTTAAAAAGGTTCAAACAATGAATTTTATTAAAGAAGATAAAACATCTAAACAAGAAGTGTCAAAACTCAAACAGACAAACTTCACATCTATGTCATACACTTCCCCACAGAAACAGTTCCACTAACATGTCGAAAGTAGATCATGCTACAATTATGGAAAATATGGACACATTGTTTCTGATTGTCCTTATTATCAGACACCAAGAAAGAAAATTGAACTTCATGATCCTAAACCAAGTTCTTCTAAAAGGAGTTTTATCACTCCACCTAGAAGAATTAGTGAACATAAAGTTCAAACCATAACCCCGTCATCTGTTTATCATAAACATGCCTTACACTAAACTGGCTTGTGGAAAGAAAAATCAAGTCTAATATCTGAAAATGAGCACAAGAAGAAGAATGATCATCCCTCTCTCTCAAATGGACAGTGGGTAGAATTTATGATGTGTGATGCCTCTGGGTCACCCAAGCCAGTTAAGGCTTGGGTCCCTAACCTCAACTAATCGTTTCCTTTTAATGTGCAGGTGTCCGCTGTAGTGCTTCTTCAAATACCTGGATTGTTGATAGTGGAGCATCAAGGCACATGGCTGGAAACCTGTCTCTCTTGTCAAATGTCAAACAAATTAAAGGAGGACATGTTTTATTTGCTGGAAATAAAGTAGGGCATATCACGACACAAAGGGAAGTGGGAAACAAGAAAGTGAAATTTGATATGGTAAACTATGTTCAACAACTTCAAAATAGTTTACTTTCTGTATCTCAGATTAGTGACAAAGGATTAAAGGTCGTCTTTGGTAACAAGAAGTGCTATGTATTGAAGAAGGAGTATGTGATACACGAGGATCAAGTCTTAATGTCAGCTTTAAGATATAATGATTTATATGTCTTGGACCTATCAAAGGCCCCGCAACTGATCATCAAGTACAATGGTTCTTGTCAAAGGAAACAGAAAAGGACTCCATCTTGGCATAGGAGAATGGGATAAATTAATCCACGGAAGATGAATCACTTGATCCAGAATGATTTACTGCGTGACGTAAATGTAAAGAACTTCCAATTACCGGATTGTTGTGTCCCATGTAAGAAAGGCAAACAGACGAAGAATTCTCATAAGGAAAAGAAAGTTAATTCAATTGACCTACCTCTTGTGCTTCTTCACATGGATCTGTTTGGGCCAGTGAGTACAAAGAGCATTGATGGCGATTTGTACTGCTATGTAGTTTAGGATGATTACTCAAGATTTTATTTGGTGATGTTTCT
This sequence comes from Flaveria bidentis, assembly GCA_018326385.1. Taxonomy (NCBI): domain Eukaryota; kingdom Viridiplantae; phylum Streptophyta; class Magnoliopsida; order Asterales; family Asteraceae; genus Flaveria; species Flaveria bidentis. The sequence goes on along the minus strand of BJCM01224410.1, from coordinate 2,499 downwards.
GAAATCCAAATCAGAGACATTTGAATCATTCAAAGAACTGGTAACTACATTGGAGTCACTCTAAAAGCTGAAGGTAAGACAAGTTCAATCAGACAATGGTACTGAGTTCAAGAACCAATGGATGGAGGCATTCTGCAAAGAAAAAGGAATTATGCACAAGTTCACATCTGCCTACACTCCTCAAATGAATAGAGTTGTTGAGAGAAAGAATCAAAGCTTGATAGAGACAGCTCGGATAATGCTAGCAAACTCGAAACTACCTATCCAATTTTGGAATGAGGCAGTAGCTAACGCATGTTACACCCTCAATTGAGTCTTAGTGGTCAAATGTCACGGTAAAACCTGCTACGAGTTGCACCAACGACGTAAACCAAATCTGGAGTACCTCGAGCCATTTGGCGCACCATGTACACTGCTGAAGAAAACTCAGTCAGGGAAGTTTAGCGTGAAGGCCAAAGAAGGAATTATCTTAGGATACAACATACCAAATAAGAGAGTTTACAACAACTGAACGGGTCAAGTAGAAGTGCGATGCAACGTTGATGTACATAGATACACCATCCCCCTGCTAGAAAAGGACCCTCCTTCGTTTTCGACTATGATGGATTCTTTAAGTCCTTCAACATCCCTGTCTCTCCTTTTGAGGATGTGTTATCAACCAGAATGATGTACGAAATGTTAAATACACCATCACTGGATCCGATGACCTTAGCATCACAAGGTGAGTCTTCCAATTCATCAGGGGGAGCACTTGAGGTAAGTGACTCCTCCTCTGATGATGAACACGTAGCAAATGATCAGGTGGATCAGGAGGAACAGGTTCCTACTACTTCAAGTACACAGGCATCAGGGGTTGATGCCTCTGACCCCTCGGAACCCCACACTCCCACTGCCTCAGATATTGAACCTATTGTTCACAATCTGGATAATGAGGTAGTTATACCCACCACTCCTGGATCTTGACTAAATGTTTATCTTCCCTTAAATAATGTCATTGGTGATGTTCAATTAGGAGTACAGACAAAAAATCAGCTATACGCAGTTGATTATTCCTCTGTAATGGAAAAGGGATATCTTCATGATGGTGCATATCGATGTTTTGTGTCTCAATTTGAGCCAAAATATGTTAGTGAAGCCCTAAACGATGAGGCATGGGTGAGTGCCATGCAAGAAGAACTTCTTCAATTCAAGAAGTTAGGAGTACGGACTCTTGTGGATAGACCTAAAGGTGCTAAGGTCATTAGCACCAAATGGGTTTTGAAATACAAGAAAGATGACCAAGGAGTCATTATAAGAAACAAGGCTCGACTTGTAGTTCAAGGATTTCGACAAGTCGAAGGTATTTATTACAATGTAGTCTTTGCACTTGTGGCAAGAATGGAAGCAATCCATATCTTCCTAGCATGTGCATCTCACATGAAGATCAAAGTTTATCAACTGGATGTAAAGAGTGCATTTCTTCATGGTGAAATTCGGGAGATAGTGTATGTTAGTTAACCTGAAGGATTTGAGGATCCATATCATCAGGACAGAGTTTACAAGCTTGACAAGGCTCTCTATGGGCTCCACCAAGCCCTAAGAGCTTGGTTTGAAAAGCTTTCAACTCATCTTGTGAAATAAGGTTTTTGCAGAGGACTAATTCAATGTACACTGTTCATCAAAGAAAAGGATGGTGACTTACAGCTAGTTCAGATCTATGTTGGTGACATAATCTTTGATTCCAAAAACGAAGCATTATGTAAAGAATTTGAAGCAGTAATGAAAGCTGAATTTGAAATAAGTGCCATGGGAGACATGAAGTTCTTTCTCGGGTTACAGGTGGATCAGACACCAAAGGGAATATTTCTACATCAGACTAAGTATGTAGGCGATATTCTCAGTCAGTTTGATATGGAGAATGCTTCGGCAGCTGGGACTCCACTTGCTACAAACCACGATGTGGCACCCGATGAAACTGGTGATCTGGTGGATGCCACCATGTACCGATGAATGATCCGATCACTCATGTACCACACTGCCTCACGAACTGATATCATGTATGCGACATGTCTTTGCTCCAGATGTCAGGCAAAACCAAAAGTTAACCATCTCATCGGCGTCAAAAGGATATTTCGTTATCTGAGGGGTACTCGAACACTTGGGTTGTGGTATCCTCATGATGATGACTTTGAGCTTACAGCTTATAGTGATTCGGATTATGGTGGCTACAAAATGAACTACAAGTCAACTTCAACAGGATGACAATTCATTGGGAGAAGATTAGTCACGTGGCACTGTAAGAAGCAGACATCAGTTGCTCTGTCAACTTGTGAAGCTGAATATGTTGCTACTGCAAGCTGCTGTTCACAGATCATCTGGATTCAACAACAAATGCGGGACTACGGTTTGAAATTCTCTAACACTCCTATATTTGTTGATAATTCTGCTGCAATAGCCATAACTAAAAATCCGGTCCAACATCCTAAGACCAAACACATCGGAATTAAATATCACTTTATA
>BJCM01224404.1:0-11868 GCA_018326385.1 Flaveria bidentis | reverse complement strand
AATTGAGACAATCTGTAATGATTTATGTAAACAATTCAAGAGAAACACAAACAATTGTAATCGATTCAAGCAATATCAACAAATTCACAGTTCATTGATATAGCTAAGACAATTACAAGAGTAAGAAAGCAGTTAGCAATTCTCAACAAACTCTCAACAACTCAATAGCAACTTTCTGAAAAATTGTATCTGAAAAATTGCATGCAACCCACTCTTAACTAACTCTCTAGTCTAAGCTATTTATACTAGCAACTAAGGAACTAACAACTTACAAAACTAGTCCCTATACTAGTACAAACTATAAAATATATACAAAAAGACTAAATGTTAATCTTTCAAGGGTTCTAACAACTAATAGTTAGATGGGAGTATGACTATAACTCCCATCAACTAACTCTCTTCAGAGGGACTTAGCAAAGGGTACATATCATTCAAAGTGATAGAATAGATCTACTGTCTACGAATGGTTTGTACAAACTTCTCAACACCAATTCCAGGAAGAACAAAGAAACATATAAGTATCTGCTTTACCTAGTGTTGAAAGTTTTGAGAAATATGAACAAGTGCGGTTTTGGTAGCATCAACCTAGGGGAAGTTTGTTGGATCAAGAAGAAGGCTTCTATAAGCAAAAACCAAACAATTAGACTATTTTTGGTACAAATTCTAGAGGAGTTCCGAAGCTAAGTACGGAACTTCCGAAGGATATGGAGTTCTTCCAAAGACAAAGTTCAAAATCAACTTCCGAAGGAAAAGCTCCAACTTCCAAAAACAAAGTCTTCTCTTCCGAAGTTCAAGACTTAGAAGAATTGAAAGACAATGACTTCCGAAGTAGAAGTCCCCAAGCCTCAGGAGAAGTAGTCACTTCTGAAGTATAAATGGATTTGGAAGAATAAGTTCTTCCGAAGCCAGTTAACCTTCGAAAGAAGCTGCTATGAACCAGTGGACATAAGTATGGTCTCTGACACTCCGCTGCAGACCTCTGATACTTCATTGAGTTTTCCCAAAAGGCCATGTAGTTGACCATACTTTATTCCACTGTTCACCTTTAAATGTTAGTACAAGTTGCCAACTTTAGTTGGTGACAAAAGGTAAGTCATGGACATGTGATGACTACCATATTTTAGATAAGACATTATCTATGATACCTTAACTATAGCTTTGTAGTATCTACTTTAGTTAGAGGATTCCAGTTGGTATCAAAGTATATCCGGCTATAGATAGTAGTATATATAGTTTCTTATTGTAACTCTTGTAGTAAGCTTGTAAGAGTCTTGTAAACTTTAAGTTGAGAAGTAATATATACAAGTATCTTGAAAATTATTCTCTTGTGTTTTCCTTGTGTTACTTTATATATTATAATCAACTCTTAGAAAATCTCTACTTCTTGAGTGTTTGTTAGTGAGTTTGAGAGAAATACTTGTGTTGAGTATAAGGACTGATCCTACACAAGTAGTATTGACTGCCTCAGCCCAGAAGGTAATGGGAAGTTTAGAGTTAGACAACATAGTTCTTGTAGTTTCAATAAGTGTCATGTTTCTCCTCTCAGCAACACAATTTTGCTGAGGAGTCCTGGAGCACTATATTGTCTTGTAATACCTTTTTCATCAAAAAATGTATCAAGGATTTAGTTCTTGAATTCAATTCCTTGATCACATCTTATGGTCTTGACCTTGTGATCACATTGATTTTCAATCTTTAAGATGAAATTCTTTAGAATCTCAAGAGTCTCATCCTTAGTTGTAAGGAAGAAGACCCATGTGAATCTTGTAAAGTAATTTGTGATCACTAAACAGTAAGACGTCCTTCCTAGACTCATTACACTAGTGGTGCCAAAGAGATCCATACGTAGCAAGTGTAAGGGAGTAGTGATTGAATTTCTTTACTTTGGCTTGTGAGATACCTTGTGTTGCTTCCCTTTCAGGCATGCCACATAATGATCATCACTTGTAATCTCTTTCTTTGGCATTCCAGTTACCAAATCATTCTTAATAAGTTTAGACATGTTTTAAAGTTTACATGGCACATTCTTTTATGCTAGAGGAAAGACTCATCACTATTTTCGTTAGACAGAAAGCATGAAACTTCTCCTGAGGGAGATATTCCTTGCAAATCCATCTTGTACATGTTCCTTCTTCTAGAGGCTTTGAGCAGGATATGCTCATGAGGAATGACCACCCAGGGCTTGATAATAATGCGATCATGCTCAGTAAATAGCATGTTATGACCCTGATCACAAAATTGGGATGAACTCAGAAGATTGTACCCAAGCTCCTTGACAAAATATAACTTTTCAATGCTGAGCTTACCATTTGTGACCTTACCCCTTCCTGTAGTGTAACCTCCTTCATCTCCTCCAAAAGCAACTGGTTCTCCATCAATTCATTCAAACTTTTAGAGTAGTGACCTATTGCCTATCATGTGCCTGGAACAACCACTATCAATGATCCATACATTCTTGTTTACCTTGAGTAGTTCCTTCACATAAGAGATGATTAGTTACATTTGGAAACCCAAGCCTTATTGGTCTTGGGCTCATCAAAAGAAGTTGAAGACAATGCAATAGTAATTGATCCTATAGTCATGCTAGATGGATCTTTTGCTTATGTTGATGAAGAACTCTCAGCCACTTGGTCTTTCTTTGATTTCCACACCACCTTTGGAAGCTTAGACTTGACCTTCAATACTTTTGAAGTTTTGTTGACTTCGAAAGTTTTGATGACTGGGCCTTCGGAAGATCCTGCTTCCACTGCAGCAGGCTTTGGTACTTCAAAATTATTCCTTCCTTTTGAGACCAAAGTTTCTTCCAAAGGCAAGTTTCCACTTATCTTCTTCTTCATTTTGGAGCTTCCGAAGGAAAAAGATTTTCTGTCCGAAGCTTGTTTCTTCTTCTTCAGACTCTTAGAAGTTTCTTTCTTTGTGATGTGCAGGGTACTTTTTAGATTGTAAACACAATCCTTAGCAAAGTGATAGGTACTCTATAAGGCCCCGTTCCCAGGACGCTCACAGCTAGTCAATCATTGCACATAAAACATATATTTACATTTATTCTTCATGAAACATCGCAGCGGAACATTAAAATAACTTTTTCAATATAAATACTTTTGGAAAATAATACAACATTTGTTACACAATTTCATTTGTTCGCATTACAATGCAAAAACATTAACAAAAGAATGCCATCCAAATGCCAAGTAGCTGCCCCACACCATCCTTAACAATGCTCACCTGCCAACTGGAAAATGCATAAAAAAGTCAACGTTGCTTAATGAGTTCTAGTTTTAACATAAAACATACTTTACATTCATTAAAACCAATCTTTACTTTTGCATGTGATCACACATCATACATACACATAGACAATATTGTTATTATCTTCATCGTTCGTTCGTTAACTTTCATTCATTCTTCGTACGTCATTATCATTCACTTTCATTACTTTCATTCACATCCATTCATACTTTCTCATTTTCTTTCGTACGTTCATTACTTCGATGACATGTACAATACCCCGAACATTATGCACGAAGTTGGTTACTGGGCTTGCGGTCTTTCATAGACCTCAAACATTATGCACGAAGTTGACTCCAGTACCTAGGGCAAGTACATTCACCACTTATCTTTTCTCTTTCATTCCGGATCAATGCCCTATGCTATACCCCGAACATTATGCACGAAGCTAGTTACTGGGCCTGAGGTCTTTCATAGACCTCGAACATTGTGCATGAAGCTGACTCTAGTACCTAGGGCAAGCGACAAGGATCCCATACGTATGGTCAATCACAAAGATTGGACCCAAGTGTGCATCCTTCTAGGGTAGCTAACCCGCACACAGTTGAGCTAATACCCTTCACTGGGTGTAAACCTCCATACATTTGCTTGTAAGCATTTCTTACTTTCATTTATTCATTAATGCATGCATTCTTTCATTAAGTTCCTTTTTTATTATCTTCCACTTTACGTTACATAATACTTTCATTTATTCATTAACATTCAATGTAAAGCCATCGGAAAATAATCATACATAACAAGGAACACAAACATAAACAATCAACATCATCATACTGGGCATCATACATACATAACATACATCATACATACCATGATGTATAAGCATCAATCATACATCATAACATGCCCATCATATCATCTATGACCTCAAAATTCCACTTACATAGCCCCCCCGGGAAATTCCAAAGTCAAAGCCTACATTTCACTTTTTCTCCAAAAAGTCGGAAAATATTCTAAGTGTTCATCCGCATTTGCCTTTTTGTTCATCAACATTTGTTTTAGTTCGTCCGCATTTGTTTTAGTTCATCCGCATTTCCCCAATACTCATCCGCATTGACTTACTTAGTGGTCAATGCTCGTCCGCATTGACTTACTTAGTGGTCAATGCTCATTCGCATTAACTGTTCATCCGCATTTCCCCAATACTCATCCACATTGACTTACTTAATGGTCAATGCTCATCCGTATTAACTGTTCATCCGCATTTCCCAAATACTCATCCGCATTGACTTACTTAGTGGTCAATACTCATCCGCATTAATTGTTCATCCATATTTTCCCAATACTAATCTGCATTTGCCAACACTTAGGCAGTTTTCTACTCTTAGGCGTATGAACTACTTTTTGGGCGCATGAGTAGCCTAGGGAACACTTATCATCAAGAATTGGTCCCCAAACACCATCTACCATGTTCTAAGCTTAAATCTTCCGTTCTTATCCTTAGAAACACAACCATAACATCAACAAACATGAACATAGGACACAATCACACCATACTCGTAACATACACACATTCAAACATTCGGGTATAAAACCCTAATTTTATAAAAAGTTCAATCATGCCTTCCCAGCCCCAAAATAAGTTAAAAACATGTAAAAGAGGGGTTCTAGAACTAACCTTTGCAGCTCTTGAGTATGGCTTCTTCCAAACTCGCCTGTAATTGAGTTCAACTGCCTAGAACCCATAAAAACACACACAACCGAACATACAAACACAAATAAGCATACAACCAAGGCAAGGACAGTTAAGAACACTTAAAAACCATGAATTCTTACCTTGAATTCGAATTTTCAGCTTGTTCTTCTTCCCAAACCGAGAACTCTACTCTTTTCTTCCTCTCTCTCTAAAAACACAGATTTGAATGTTGTAAGAGTAGAGTGGGTTGCCATGCCAACTTTACACCCACTTTCAAACCTTTTTGTCATTTTGATACTTTTTACACATCAACTTGGGTAAAATATATTTTCTTTATTTTTCTTCACTTTATTTTTTTCTTTGACTTAAAAAAATAACCGGATGTTACAAGTCCATCCCCCCTTATATAGGTTTCTTCCCCGAAACCTATTATTCCTCAAACAATTGTGGGTAATGCTGCTTCATCTCTTATACAGTCTCCCACGTAGACTCGGATCCTTTCCTGTGCTTCCACTATACACGCACAAGAGGAACCTCTTTATTCCTCAGCCTCTACTCTTTTTGATCAATGATCGCCACTGGTTGTTCCACGTAAATGAGCCGTTAATCTACTTCGATATCATCCGGTAGAAAAATCATATCTCGTATGCTAGACACTTTCTCAGATAAGATACATGGAATATCTGGTGAATTCCACTTAACTCATCTGATAACTCCAATCTATAGGCCACCTCTCCTACTCTAGCAATGATTTGGAAAGGCCCTATGTATCTCAGGCTCAACTTGCCCCGCATTCTGAACCGAATGATACCCTTCCAAGGTGAGACTTTCAACATAACCCTGTCACCCACCTAGAACTCAATCGTTCTACGTCGTTTATCTGCATACGACTTCTATCTATCTTTGGCTACCTTCATGAAGGCTTTGATCCTTTCAAGCTTCTTAGTCGTAGCCTCGATCACCTCGACGCTTCCTAACTCTTTCTGACCAATATCACCCCAACACACGGGTGTTCGGCATCTCCTACCGTATAACATCTCATAAGGGCATATGCCAATGCTGGCATGATAGCTGTTGTTATATGAGAACTCAGCTAACGGTAAGTGGTCATCCAAACTTCCTCAAAATCGATGACACATGCACAGAGCATATCCTCCAGTGTCTGAATGGTCCTTTCTGACTGACCATCTTTTTAAGGATGATAAGCTGTGCTAATATGTAACCTCGTCCCCATTGCATCGTGGAATTTCATCCAAAATTTTGATGTAAACCGGGTGTCACGATCATACACAATAGACACCGGCACACCATGACGAGTTATAATGTCCTTAATGAAAAGATCAACCAACCTCTCGGATAAATATGTCTCACGAATCGGTAGAAAGTGAGCACTCTTCGTCAAACGATCAACTATCACCCAAATAGCATCATACCCTCGTGAGGTATGCGTTAGTTTTATAATAAAATCCATGGTGATGTGCTTCCAATTCCACTCCGATATATCCAAAGTTTAGATCTTTCCATATGGCTTTTGATGCGCCGCCTTCACTTTAGGCAAGTAAGTCACTTACTCACATACTCCACCACATCATGCTTCATACCCCGCCACCAATAGACTTTCTTCATGTCTTGGTACATCTTTGTAGCACCGGGATGAATAGAGTATCGAGTGTTATGAGCTTCGTCCATGATCTTCATACGTAGATCAACAAAATGAGGAATCCATATTCGTCCAAACCGGGTTCTAGCACCAAGTGTATTTTCACCTAATTCCACAATCAGACCTCTCATTCTTTCGGAGTTAAAATGATCTTCTTTCAATGCCTCATCTTGAAACTCTTTGACTTGCTTCATCACAATAGAGGTCATGATCAACTTGTAAGCTTTCACCAGAATCAGGTCGGGTCTCTCTTTTCAGCTAAGGTCATCCACCACGACGTTGGCTTTGCCCAGATGGTAGTGGATCTCGCAATCATAATCTTTTATACGTTCCAACCATCTCCTCTGCCTCATGTTCAAATCTTTCTATGCAAGAAGTACTTAGGCTCTTATGGTCGGTGAATATGGTGCACTTTGTACTGTATAGGTAGTGCCTCCAAATCTTTAACGCAAAGACCACGGCTGCTAGCTCTAAGTCATGAGTAGGATAGTTGACCTCATGAACCTTGAAATGTCGAGATGCATAGGCTATAACTTTTCCCCTCTGCTTTAACACACACCCAAACCCCCGAGTAGCAAGCATTAGAATAAACCACCAGATCTTCACTTCCATCGGGTAATGACAGAACAAGAGCTTGAGTCAACCTCGCCTTCAATTCCTCGAACGCCTTCTCTTGAGCTTGACCCCATATGAACTTTACATCTTTCTGGGTCAACTTGGTCAGTGGAGAAGCGATCTTAGAGAAGTCTTGAATGAACCTCCTGTAGTAGCCCGCTAAACCCAAGAAACTACGAATCCTAGATGGCGTCTTTGGAGACTTCCATTTCATCATTGCATCCACCTTTGCTGGTTCTACCATAATCCCGTCAGGATTCACCACATGACCCAAGAATTGAACCTCGCACAACCAGAATGCCCACTTGGAGAATTTAGCATACAACTTCCCCTTTCTCAACATCTCCATCACCTCTCGAATGTGACCGGCATGTTCTCTTTACTCTTGGAATAAATCACCATATCATCAATAAACACAATCACTGATTTATCCAACATCAACTAACACACTTGATTCATCAAGTCCATAAAAGCAGCTGGCGCATTGGTCAAACTAAATTACATAACGAGGAACTCGTATTGACCATAACACGTGCGAAAAGCTGTATTAGGACTATCCTGCTCTTTTACCTTTAACTGATGGTAGCCCGATCGAAGATCTATCCTTGAGAACCAACTGGCACCTTGAAGCTGATCAAACAAATCATCAATTCTCGGTAAGGGGTATCGGTTCTTTATCATCAACTTATTTAGCTCAGGGTAGTTACTACACATAATCATACTACCGTCTTTCTTTTTCACGAATATGACCAGAGCACCCTAAGGAGAGATACTCGGTCTAATAAACCCCTTATCTAACAGCTCTTGTAATTGCTCCATCAACTCTTTCATCTCAGTAGGAGCCAACCGATACGGTGCCTTGGCAACAGGTTGGGCACCTCATATCAAATCAATCTGAAACTCGATCTCGCGGTCAGGTGGCACTCCTGGTAAGTCTTCGAGAAACACATCTGGAAAGTCACACACAACTGGGACATCTGATAAATGTGGTGTTGGTGTTTCCACATCCTTCACATAAGCCAAGTAGGTGCTACATCCACGCCTCATACACTTTTCCGCCACCGCCATCAAAATCACTTTCGGAATCGTAGTGACTCGATCACCATAAACCGTCACCAAACTCCCGTTAGGCGCTATCAAACGAATCATCTTCTTGCGACACACAATGTTTGCCTCGTAGTCCGCTAACCAATCCATCCCAAGAACCACATCGAAACCACCTAAGGTCATCATGAATGGTCTAACTGGAAACTTATGACCTTCTAATTCCACATCACATCCTTCTATCACCTTAGAAATCCTAATAGACATACCTATGGCAATTTCTACATCCAAGGGCACAGAGCCTAAATTTTGGTTTACTAGAAACGTACCTGACACAACATCAGGGTCCATCCTAACCTCCTCCTGCGTCATCGTAAACGCCCTGGCGCTCGCCCTCGGTCCTTCACCTCCAATCTTCTTCACCATAGAACCCTCAGCTCTTGGCTTCTTACAGTCCCTACTCATATGACCCTCCGCGCCACAGTTGAAACATTTCCCTTCTTTGCATTCTATCGCCATATGACTAGGCTTCCCACACTTGAAGCACACATTCAATCCCCAACTACACTCGCCATTGTGTTCCTTCCCACACTTGCTGCATCTCTTTACTCCCGCACCGGATGTGACCACACGACGGTCATCTATCCGTGCCTTCTTGTTACTAGTTGGGGCACCACCCCGACCAAACCCTTTTCCATTCCAATTCCGATGACTACCACCTTTCTTGCTACCTTCGGTAACCACCACAGTCCCTTCCTCATACAGTATCCCTGCCAAGTCAACCGCTGACCTAAACGTTCTCGGTCGGGCAACGAACATGTGCCTACGGATATCCGTCGGCAAGCCCTGAATATACCTCTTGATTTTTCGTGACAAGGGTGTCACTTGGTCCGGCACCAGACATGCCATCTCATTGAACTTGGTGGTGTACTACTAATGTGTCATCGTCCCCACCTCCAACTACAGGAACTCTCTCTCAACCTTGTCCATTTAGGAGAAAACTCCTTAACCACCAACTTTTTCAGCTCAGACCATCTCATCTTCCCAATAGCCCAACTACCCTCAGCTTGGACAATATTTTCCCACCAGCATAAAGTTGAGTCCACGAAAGAGTGGGCAGCAAACATCACTTTCTGATCCTCCCGGCACTCGCGGATGTTCAAAACAACTTCCATTTTTCTCACCCACCGGTGAGCAGCAACAGCAGTGCCATTAACATCAAAAGTAGGGGGCTTCAATCATTGAAACGCCCCATAGTAACAGCCTCGTGCCGCCTACGGTGCAGGCTTTTCTTCTTCCTCTTCTTCTTCGTCATCAGACAGAACCTTGTCAGTCTCAGGCTGTCTTCTTTCGCCCGTAGGTCTACTTCTTTCCTTCCTTTCTCCTTTCCTCACAGCGTTGATAACTTCGGTCACCACAGATGGTAAGATTGTCTGCATGACCTGATGAACTTCTTCAACAACAGCCTCCTTCACTGAGGCCCTTAAGTCAGCACTCTCATCACCGCCGTCCGGATGAGGGGTACCTGGTTCTTCATGAACCACCTATTCGGCTCTAGGCCTTCCTCTCGTGACTTATGGTTCAGCACCATGTCGACCACCATGTGAAGCTTTAGATGATCTACAACCGACCATCATCAACACACACTAAAAGATTTAAACACCAACACAGTCATTCAAGGGAACAACTCAGTTTATGTCAAGTACAGTAAGTCCCTAATTATAGTGGCCAGTTGTGATTAGCCACTTACATTACTCTTCATACCCCAAGCATTACCTATCCTGACTACATCAGTATCTAATTCTACAAGCAGCACATAAACCACATCACATGCACACATAATACTAGTTAACATTAAGAAAATACCTGATGGCACGCACTTACTCGGACTGGCATCCCTTCCCTTTCCATCCCATTTTCAGTTTACGTTTAGGTTTATTTTGAAATTTACCCATTTCACTTAAACTTTGACTCTAATATCAACTTGTAAGGCCCCGTTCCCGGGACGCTCACAGCTGGTCAATCATTGCACATAAAACATATATTTTCATTTATTCTTCATGAAACATCACAGTGGAACATTAAAATAACTTTTTCATTATAAATGCTTTTGTAAAATAATACAAAATTCGTTACACAATTTCATTTGTTCGCATTTCAATGCAAAAACATTAACAAAAGAATGCCATCCAAATGCCAAGTAGTTGCCCCGTGCCATCCTTAACAATGCTCACCTGCCAACTTGGAAATGCATCAAAAAGTCAACGTTGCTCAGTGAGTTCTAATTTTAACATAAAACATACTTTACATTCATTAAAACTGATCTTTACTTTTGCATGTGATCACACATCATACATACACATAGATAATATCCTTATTATCTTCATCATTCGTTCGTTAACTTTCATTCATTCATCGTACGTCATTATCATTCACTTTCGTTACTTTCATTCACATCCATTCATACTTTCTTACTTTCTTTCGTACGTTCATTACATTTGATGACATGTACAATACCCCGAACATTGTGCACGAAGCTGGTTATTGGGCCTGAGGTCTTTCATAGACCTCGAACATTGTGCCCGAAGCTAACTCTAGTACCTAGGGCAAGTACATTCACCACTTATCTTTTCTCTTTCATTCCGAATCAATGCCATATGCTATACCCCGAACATTATGCATGCCTGAGGTCTTTCATAGACCTCGAATATTGTGCACGAAGCTGACTCCAAAACCTAGGGCAAGCGACAAGGATCCCATACATATGGTCAATCACAAAGATTGGATCCTAGTGTGCATCCTTCTGGGGTAGCTAACCCACACAAAGTTGAGCTAACACCCTTCATTGGGCGTGAACCTCCATACATTTGCTTGCAAGCCTTTACTTTCATTCATTCATTAATTCATGCATTCTTTCATTACGTTCCTCTTTTCATTATCTTCCACTTTACGTTACATAATACTTTCATTTCATTCATTAATATTCAACGTAAATCCATGGGAAAATAATCATACATAACAAGGAACACAAACATATACAGTCAACATCATCATACCGGGCATCATACATACATAACATACATCATGTATACCATCATGCATAAGCATCAATCATACATCATAACATGCCCATAATAACATAAGTCAACTTACATAGCCCCCCCGGGAACCTCCCAAGTCAGCCTACATTTCACTTTTTCTCCAGAAAGTCAAAAAATATTCTAAGTGTTCATCCGCATTTGCCTTTTTGTTCATCCTTTTTGTTTTTAGTTCATCCGCATTTGTTTTAGTTCATCCGCATTTTCCCAATACTCATCCGCATTAACTGTTGTAGAGAATTATGAAGAGGCTAAAGCAACCAAACACTCAAAGTCCTTCTGCATGCATGCACATAAGTACTGAAGTAGAAGCTTCGGAAGTTCTCACACCAGCAATAAGAAATACTCTAAGTGTGAAATCTTCCGAAGCCAAGACCAATATCTTCCGAAGCCAAACATGAAGTCTTCTGAAGCTTCAGAGACAAAGTCTTCCGAAGCCTCAAACTATAAAGACAGATTTCTTCCGAAGACTTTTACAACATGCTTTATCTGATGTACTTTTCCTTAAAGCTGGACCCCTTTCCGCT
>BJCM01224400.1:0-19227 GCA_018326385.1 Flaveria bidentis | reverse complement strand
GACCCTATACTTTAAATTAATTAATCCCTCAAGTTTGCTTTATTTACAATTTAAACCCTGGACTTAATTATAATAATAATAATATTATTATAAATAATAATAATTTTAATAGTAATACTAGTAAAAATGGTAACAATATTAATAAAAAATCTATTATTAGTTTTATATATTATTAGCGTTGACACGTAACAGAGATACGAATAGATTTGGTTCGAAAACGAATTAATTTTGCAAAATAATAAATGCGTGAAAAGAAATTAACGGATTCCGAGTTAATTGACGGACCTGATAGTGATGGATGTCAAAGCACATCAGGGTCTTTATTTGTTATTAACCATTTGTATGGAACCATTGTTGCTTGCCTTTGGTACTGTGGCCAGAGGTGCTTTGCACCGTAATGAAAAGCCTATGATAGGCTTCGGCCCAGTACCAATGAAAGGAAGGGCATAGCACATGACAATGGTACACCTGAACTTTATCTTAGGTATTATGGCCAGAGGTGCGGTGCACCGTAATGGAAGGTCTATGATAGGCTTCGGCCTAGTACCAAGAGACTGAAGGGTAAAGTTCATGGTTTGATGGAAAGAAAAGATGTAATGATAAATGAATGAATGAAAGTAAGAATATATGAACGAATGGAAGTTAATGAATGAATGATGAAGATAATAATGATATTATCTATGTGTACGTATGATGTATGATCGTATGAAAGTAAAGTACGGTTTTAACAAAAGAAAAGTATGTTTTATTATAAAACTAGAACTCACTCAGCAACGCTGACTTTTATGTGTTTCCAGTTGGCAGGTAATGATTGCTGAGGATGACACGGGGCGGCTACTCAACTCTTTTGAATGGCATCTATTTTTATAATGCTTTTGTGATGTAATGCAACATGTATTTTGTAACTGGATAACGATGTATTGTTTTGCAAAAGCTTTTATAATGAAATGAGAGGTCTATTTTAAACATTCCGCTACGATGTTTTTATGTGATATGAATGTAATTATATGTTTTATGTGCGATGATTGACCAGCTGTGAGCGTCCCGGAAATGGGGCCTTACATTCTGACATTATGTTTTTTTGTTGGATCTACCTCTGTTTATCATGTTTTGTTTACTTGTTCTCGGGTTTTGAGATTTAAACTTCATTTGACTGTTTGACTATGTTTATCGTGGAATTGACTAACTGTGGCACAAGTCTCCATTTGTGTCGGGTGATGTCATGACATGTTAACTTTCATCATTTCATGCATCTCTATTAATTAACAATGTGTTATGACAATCCCGTCCGTTACATCCTTGTGTTTTCGCTATAAGCGGGTGTGCAACAGCCCAACCCACATAGAAAATTTTTTTTTACTAGGCTTACACACATTTTCTAACTTACTTAGTCCCCCTCAGCTCACCCTTGCCCCTGGTCTTTTTGCTCTTCTACCGTAAGTTCCAACTTCCAAGGCACTGAACTAGCTAGAAGCTATCGCTTCGGCTCGAAGCACTAAAAGAAAAGGATTAGGAAAGGCAATGACTTAGGAACCACATAAACCCTACTACTAAACGGAAAACGGAAGTGCACTACTGTGCACTAGTTGAAAAAGCCCTTTCAGTTCTTTATATGTTAGGCTATTCATTCTTTTTATTATCTTCAAATCAAGAGCAAAACAAGCATTTTTTTATGCTTTTGTACTCGAAATATTATGTAGTTTTAAAGCCCTTTATTTGATATTTTTATCGGATTCATTTTGATGTTCGATTTGTTTTATAAGTTCTAGGGTTCGAGGGAAATTGAGGATTTCTTCAATCTCTTTACTTAATTATTATTAACAAGATTTTATTCAGATTTAGGCTTTGGCTTAATGGTAACCACACTACACTTGCACCCAAAGGACCTGGGTTTAAACTTAACAACCCTTTTAAAAATTAGAGTTTTAGTGAAATATAAAATGCTATATTATTTTATTCCGTTATAATAAAAACACCATTGTGTTAATTTTAATAAATCAGAAACTTATAACTAATTTTTGAAAATTACAAAGATTAATAAATACCGTAATCATACATTTTAGAAGTAATAAAGTGTAACTTGTTTAATAAGACCTAATTTTTATAAAATTAGTATGAAACAATAACCGATTATTTCAAATTTATTACACTAAAATTATTTGTTAATTATTTTGTTAATTATTTAGTTAATTATTCTTCACGAATTATTGAAAGTTGTGTTCTTTAGTCATTATACATTACCTATTCTTTGACATATTATTTAGTTATTATTATTTAAATTACTTATTAATCATTGTTAACATTTAAGTATTACTATTTGGCCAATCTAATTTATATAATCAAGTTTTTACATCGAAGTTAACTAAATTATTTTAAATCAACTATCAACTAATACCCCTATATTCTTTATTTGAAACCTAGTTCTCGAATTAATGTTAGAACTTTAGAAATAATATTCTTTTAATTATGGACAATATTCCTCTAGGTAGTTCGTAAGTAAATCTTTGGTGTCAGCACAATATATTTCAACACTTACAATTACTTATGTCAGTATCCATAGCCTTACCTTTCTTGTGTTTATTATTTGGAAACATCATATGATACATATAAAATTAGTTACTATTTATTTATTCATTTTATTCATATTATGTGTGTGTTATTACTTGCAATTATGTGTTTATAGATTGATAAACAATTATTCTAGCATGATTATTAATTTATTCAAACCATGACAATAATGATAGATCTACTGGTTCTAAAAACCCATCTCATTTGATTATTCGAGGGTGATTGAAACTGGATTCATATGTGTGCCTTAATAATAAGACTTCATCAATAGATCAAGTTAATTTATTCACTAGGTTTGATTATGTATCTTTGTCTTGTATGTTACATTTATTGTATACAAGTCTTGACATAGCTTGAGAATTGAATCTTTTCAATCATTATATCTATGTATGAAAACCTATGTTTACTCTCCAGATAATTGTTTAGCGGACTTTGTTATTTTTCATATGATTTCAAAAAATACAGCTTAAATGGAAATACATGCCTACATCTAGGATTTCGACATAGATAATAGAAGAATAAGTTTTAGGTTTTATTTCACTTATGTATTTTTATTTTAAAATTATTAGGATGTTGATTATATGAAATATCACTACTTTAAATGCCATAAAACTATAAGCAATCGATTTACATTTATCCACCCCTATGATTTCGTTGTTTGGGATGTGACAATAAAAGTTAAGTCAACTAAAGTCATTGCTAATGGGCTTTATTAGGTTATGCAAAATGACCTGCCCTCGATAGTGTCTGAAAGATTAAAGTGGCTAAAGATAATGAGAAGACTTAGAGGGATGGAAGAAATAAGACTAAGAAGAAAGTGAAAAGATTACTGAAAAAGAATCCAAAAAAAGGATGGAGAAAGAAGCTAAGAAAGAAAATAAGGATTCCAAGGAAGAACAAATAGATTCAAAGATGGTGATCCTTAATGATGATAATGAGGATCAATCATTGAAAAAGTAGCTAAGGGATTTAATTATAAAGCTTTTCAAAGGGGTAAGTCCCTAGAATTTGATGGAAATGGTAATGATCTACTACTCATCGCAGGGTAAGAGAGTTGGAGCTAGTGTTGAACATAACTAAGTATCAAAAGAATCATGAGGATATTTTTCCCTCCACTATTTTGTCAATATAGCTTTATGCTAGTAGGACAATATTGTCCAAGCTAAAAGACGAAGGGCTATTACAAAAGTAAGATGGTATATGTTGACTAAATTGGTTATGGAGGAATACTATCCATATCAGGAGATTGACAAGATTGAGATAAAATTCTTACATGTGAAGGCAAGAAACATGACTCACTAAGTGGTCACAACTAAGTTCAGTGAAGTGGGTATACTAGTGCTAGATTTCCTAACTCTCGTTTCCAAGAAGATCTAGAGGTATATATAGGTTTGGCTTGTATATATTAGGAGGGATATAATAACTTTTAGGCCTAGTATGTTTAGGTATGTGGTGGATTTGGCAGAGGTTATACAATCAAAGAGAACAAGAAAGTCGATTGTTGCATGGGTTAGGAAAAATGAATGAATTGAAGGACTGTAAAAAGTGTGGTAAGGTTATCATGGGGAGTGTTGATTGGGAATAAATGTTTGCTTTAAGTGTGGTATTAGGGTCATGATGCCAAGGAATGTAGGACATTCATGTGTTATTAATATGGAGAGATGAGTCATTTAGGCTGAGATTGCGTGAAGGGTGGGAAAGATAATTCAAGAACTAAAAAGGTTGGAGAGATGGAAAATGATGACAACCACAAAGAAAAAGCAAGGGCATATGACGAAGGATGAGACAAGAGTTAAGCCTAAGGTGGTTTTAGGTATGTTTGTGGTGAACCATATATGTGTTTATCTATGACTGGGTGTGAGAATGATATTCTCTGTTGATGTGAATAAACAAGGATCGAAAATGATGATTGAGTCAATGATTGTAAGGTGGAATCAAACAATCACGGAACATTAAATTCAAGAAATACTCAGAAATGCTCTTTGTATTAATGGAGGTGAAAATAGTTACAATGAATGCTAGGGTTTGAACATTAAACAGTAACAATCCACCTTGTGAATATAAGACTAAACAAAATATTCTAATTGTCTATAATGTCTATCAATAGTCACCTCACATACGAGATATTCTATTCTATTTCTTGGCTGACAAGATACCTTTTATAAAATGACTAAACTACTCTTAACCTATACATCAGAGAACTAGTCTAAGTACAAAAGTCTTCATCAACATTTCTTTTGTTCATCCGCATTGAATAATGCGGATGTTGTGATCTTCATCAAGATTTCTTGTTTCTTCTTCAACATTAGTATTTGGTTATCAACATTGAAAAATGCGGATGAACAAACACTTATGCGCATTTGTTGCTGGACATTCATATTAGTAAATGCGGATGTACAAAGTATGTGTCAGAATTTGTTCGGCTATCCGCATTTGTTAATGCTGAAGAACAAACACGTGTCAGCATTTGTTCTATGTTCATCTGCACATACAAATGCGGTTAGCCAACACTTGTCTTCTATTCTCTTTGCAGATTCTTCATCGGCATTGGTTCTTGGACTCATGGGATTTCTACTAGAACAACCATCAACCTACCACATGAATTGATATGTATGATCTTTTCAGGGTCCAACAATCTACTTTGTGATTTTGGTGCTAGTAAATGCTTCGTAGCTTCTTCGTTTTGTAATATGATGCATGGTAAGAGTAGGAAGATTGATGTGCCTTTTATGTTAAGATCGTAGTCGGTAAATCTATCAAAGTAACCGCTATAATTGAAGGTCATAGGTTTTCTACTAGGCTATTTATTATTACCATATGAGGGTTGGTGTAAGGCCCCTTTCCCATAACACTCACAGTTGGTCAATCATCACACGTAAAACATAAAACATTCTTTTTCATTTACTAAAATACTGCAGCAGAATCATTTAACCAAAACCATCTCATATATTAAAAATCTCTTTTGCAAAATAATACATCATTGTTACATTACAAAATACCACTTGTTGCATTACATCATAAAAACATTATTATAATACAAAATGGATGCCATCCAAAATGAGCCAAGTAGCTGCCCCGTGCCATCCTCAGCAACATTTACCTGTCAACTAGAAAATACATAAAGATTCAGTGTTGACGAGTGAGTTCATGCTTTTAAAAAAACATTATAGTACCTTCCATTCATTAAATTATTTTCTTTCTTTTGCACATGATCATACATCATCATACAACAAGGTAATATTTTATTATCTTCCATCATCGTTCATTTCATTCTTATCGCAAGTTTCGTACTTATCGCACTTTTCGTACTTATCTTTTCTTTTACTTTAATCAAGATCCTGTCATATGCTTAACCCCCCTCTTGGGAACCAATCCATATCATCTAGGGTGACAAGATCCCATATCACATGAATGGAGTAGTCAAATAGACTAACTCCCCCTGTGTGTGTACCTTTATTAAGGGTTAGCCAAAATCACACGCTATAAAACACACAGTTGAGCTAACAACTCTCAATGAGTTGTGAACCTTCTTACATTTTCTTGAAAGAATTTCCATTCCTACATTCATTCCATTTACAATATCTTAAATCTTTTGCTTCATTAACATAATACTTTACGTTAATTAACTTAATCCCACCACTTAAAGCCAGGCAATAATAAGTAATAAGGAACATAAAGAAATAGATCACACACATACATAACATCATCACACGTCATCAAACATTATATAATCATCAAACATCTCCCCCGGGAACAACCCAAGTCATAGCCTAAAACTTCCATCTTCCCAAAATTTCAGAAAATTTTCTAAGTCTTTAGGTGCATGGGAGCGGAGCAAACAAGTCAACTTATTATTAGGCGCATGGGATCAAAAATATATCCTTAATAACCAACTGGAACCTTGGAGCTGATCAAACAAGTCATCAATCCTCGGCATCAGGTAGTTGTTCTTCACCGTCAACTTATTCAACTCATGATAGTCGATACATATCCTCATACCGTTGTCCTTCTTTTTCATGAATAAGAACGGGGCACCCCAATGAGAGATACTTGATCTAATAAACCTATTATTGAGCAACTCTTATAGATGCTCCATAAATTCCTTCATTTTGGAGAGAGCAATACGATACGGTGCCTTAGCAACAGGCTGAACACCATGTATCAGGTCAATCTAAAATTCAATTTCATGGTCTCGTGGCACCCCTGGTAAATCTTCTGGAAACACGTTCGGAAAGTCACACACAACTTGTACATCAGTCAATTGCGGTGTTGATGTGTGCATATCCTTCACGTAACCCAGGTAGGTACTACATCCACGCGTCATGCACTTTCCCGCCACCACCATTGAAATCACCTTCGGAATCATAGTGACTTGATCACCGTAAATCGTCACTGAACACCCGTCAAGTGGTCTCAATCGAATCATCTTCTTGAGACACACAATATCCGCCTCGTAATCCACTAACCAATCCACTCCTAAGACTACATCAAACTTGCCTAAGGTCATCACCAACAATCTAGCAAGAAACTTATAACCTTCTAAATCTATGTCACAACCCTCTATGAGATCAACAATCTTGGTAGACTTACCTATGGAAGTTTCTACATCAAAGGGCTTATCAATACTTCTACTACTAATAGGCAAATTAACACAAAAGGAAATAGAATTAAAACTCTTACTAACACCAGAGTTAAATAACACAGAAGCAAGAGTTTGGTTTACTACAAACGTACCTGACACAACATCAGGGCCAGTCCTACCCTTTTCCCTAGTCATTGCGAAAGCTCTGGCGCTTGCTCTTTGTCCTTTAGTTCTGGTCTTCTTCTTTGCTCCAGAACTCCCAACCCTTAGCTTCTAGCAATCCCGACTCATATGGCCCTCTTCACCATAGTTATAACACATTATAGCCCCTCACTCTTTCACCACGTGATCGGGCTTCCCACATTTGAAGCAAATATTTGATCCCCATTTGCATTCTTCCAAATGCTCCTTCCCGCATTTGCACATCTCTTCGAACCCGCACCAGATGTGGCTACACGTCGATCGTCCGCCCGTGCACTCTTGCTTTTTACCGGGCATCACTCCATCCAAACTGCTTCCCATTCCAATCTTGATCACCACCACCTCTATTGCTCACCTTGACCACAATCACCTCCCTCTCATCATACAACCTCCCTATTAGATCAACCACTGAATTAAAAGTGCTCAACCGGGCAACAATCATATACCTGCAAATATCCGCCGGTAATCCTTGGATATACCTCTTGATCCTGTGAAAAAAGGGGTCACCTAATCCGGCACCAGTCGTGCCCTCTCGTTATAATTGGTGGTGTACTATTGGCGTGTCATGGTTCCCGCCTCCAGCTGCAGGAACTCCCTCTCTACTTTTTCCAATTCCATGTACGAACAAAACTCCTCGATCACCAACTTCTTCAACTCGGCCCACTACATCCCCCGATAGCCTTGCTACCCTCATCCTGGAAAATATTATCCCACCAACACAAGGCCGAGTCCACGAATGACTGAGCAGCAAACTTCACCTTCTGATCTTCCTTGCACTCGCTGATATAAAGTACAACCTCCATCTCTCTCACCCATCGATAAGTAGCAGAAGTGCCATTGCCATAAAAAGTAAGGGGCTTGCATCTCCGGAATGCCCCTTTGTTAATATCGTGCGTCGTTTCTTGCACCAGCTCCTCTTCCTCCTCTTCACTGGAAACAACTCCTTTATCTCACCTTCTCTCATAGCCTCGATCACTTCGGTCACCACAGACGAGAAGATCGTCTACATGACCTAGTGAACTTCCTCACAACATCCTCCTTCACTGTGGCCCTTAGATTCAAACTTTCTTCCAGAGGGGTCTCAGGCTCTTCAAAAGCCATCTCATTAGCCCTAGCCTTTCCTCACGTAACTCGTGGTCCAGCACCACGTCCAACACGACCTTTAACTTTCATCACCACCACGATCATTATCATCATCATCCACATCATCATCATCCACATCATCATCATCATCATCATTATCATCATCATCATCATCATCATCATCCTCATCATCATCATCATCATTATCCTCATCATCCTCATCATCATCATCATCATCCTCATCATCCTAATCATCATCATCATCATCATCCTCATCATCCTCATCATCATCATCATCATCATCATCATCATCATCGTCATCAATATCATCGTCATCATCATCATCGTCATCATCATCATCATCATCATCATCATCATCATCATCATCGTCATCATCGTCATTATCATCATCATCATCATCATCATAATCATCATCATCATTATCATTATCTTCATCATCATCATCATCATCATCATAAACATTGTGCTCTCCTGGCGTCTTCATATGGTGTATTGGGCAAAAAGTAGAAGTTTTCAGTCCATAGCTAACAATCTCAAACAAATCAGCATGCACTCAGATTCATCATTAGAAACTAGCTCACATTATCACTTTCCGAATACGTCTTCATTTTCTCTAAACATGGATTCCCCTTAAGAATCAAAATCCTCTCTGTGTGGATAAATATAACTTGATTGGCCCATATATAGTCAGATGCTCCTAACTACCCCATAAAATCAGCACCGACTGCTGAAATCTTCTCTTATCTCTTTTGTGTTGTAACTACATTCATCTATTCTGGAAGTCCAACGAATAATGGGGTATCCATCGAACTTATTTGACAAATAAACCTTAGGGTGAATATGCTTCGCTCATCCTCAAATCTGTGCAAGAGGCAGTTCCAGATTTTTTTGGTCTGGAACACCGTTCATTCGTATGACATTGAGGACAAATATCACATTCGTGTGAATGGATGATATGAATTTTATATTCGTGCGACTGGACATAAGATGCACTTCCATTAGCATGACTGGACATAAGACTGGTCTAGTAGCATGACTGAACATAAGACTGGTCCACTAGCACGATTGGACATAAGACTGGTCCAGTCGCATGGTCCAGTCGTATGAATGGTCCTTTAGCATGGTCTAGTTATACGAATGGTCTAGTCGCATGAGCGGATCTGCATGCAGATTTTCAAATCTGCAGCCGCCATGGATGCCAAAAACCATAATATGATGAATTTTACAGGAACCAAAACAAATATAGATCATAAGATTCGCAAGGGTGATAAGAACGTGGTTTCGAGTTCAATTTTAACTAAGAAACAACACACGTAACAAGATCTGAGCAAAACACAAAGAACACGAAGTGGGTTTAACATCAAAGAACATGAAATAGATCCAGATATCAAGAGCTCGGGTTGCTAGAATGATTGTTAGATCATTCTAGCAGTAACTTGCTCTGATACCAATTGTGAAGCCGCTGGATCGATTGACATCCAAGCGTGTTCTTGACGGAAGGAAAAAAACAAAACCAAGATTCAAAAAAGAGATCAAACAATAATAGAATTGTTTCATTGATAAAACCTAATGATTACAAGCATGTTAAATAAAAGAATCACGACTCTTGGCAAGGAAAGATCGAGCATGATCTACCCTCACATCCGGCAGCACCTAGTCCCCGGACACACTCCTTAAATCCTTTCTACACAATGAAACTGGTATATATAGGCCTCAGCCCATATCAGATGCGACTGGGCCCATTCGTACGATTGGACCATGCGTATGGTTCAATCGTACGACTGGACCATACTTATGGTTCAGTGTTACGAATGGCCTAATATCATCTCTTAGTCGCACGACTGCTCCATTAGCATGGCTTAGTCTTAAGACTGAGTCTCATTTGCATATGCTCCTGCGAATGACTCAGTTTCATGTGTTTACAACATATCAGGTGTAACAATCTTTGAGGATAGGTAGGGATACTGCCTTAGCAACAACCCTAGGATTTGCATGATTTAACCTTACTGTATATTTTTTACTATTATGTTGGATTTCTCCTTGTTATTCATGTTTTGTTTAATTGCTCCCGGGTTGTGGGACTTACTTTTCTTTTGACTATTTGGTTATCTTTGTCATGGAATTGACGAACTACGACACAAGTCTCCATTTGTGTCTGGTGATGTCATGTCACGTTGACACCTCATCATTTAATGCATCTCTATTAACTAAGAATGTGTTATGGTGATCTCATTTGTTACATCCTCATGTTTTCGCTATAAGCGGGGGTGTGAGAAGGCCCAAAACCCACAGGTCCCAGGGCCGAATCCTGGCTCTGATTCCAATCTATCACACCCTTAAAATCCACATGTGGAGTTTTACCTCAAGGCGTGTGAACAAACCCGGATCACAGTCACTAGTTACTCAGAATGACACTATATGCCACATTTAAAATAAATCAACCAAAGTTCAAACTTTAAAATCATGCGGAAGCATTTGTAAATAAGACAAACCCAAAGTATAAAAATGCATAATATGGCAAAACATGCACCAACCAAATATTTAAAAAACCCATAAATGAAAACCAACAATTATGTCTTTAAAATAGAGTCCTAGAATGCATGTTGGACCCGTGTTATGCTCCTATTGGCAAGCTAAGTTAATGACCTGTGAATAGCATATAAAAATGTCAACATAATGGTTGGTGAGTTCAAGAGTTTGCATTTAACATAAACAATAACATTTTTATAACACAAGAAGTGCATTGAAATAGATAGCTAGTCTATATTCATAAGTAATAAAAATAGTGATTTCACGATTGAAGCTGACAGTGTTGCATTTGTTGCCTACCATCACGACTTACCAGGTCGTAACGATGTTTGTATTTAGGACAATATTGCACCCGTTTGACCTTGAGTCACACAGGTGGGGCTTGTAAAACCCAGTAGTACTACCCAAGATTTCCCGGTAGTTAACATTATTAACGATCCAAGAGTGTGATGACTTTCAAAGTATAATGCACTATGTTAAAACATACACAACTTACAATAATAAAAATAGTGTTTGAGTACAAGTATGCTACCTCCTCCAGAAGATAGTTTATAAAATAGAGGGGCATGAACTCACCTGGTGTGCAAAGATAATGACAAAAGAGAACTGATGATAGATGAAAAGACAACCCTTCAAAGGTTACCTAGATCACATAAGTACAAAATATATGTATACAAAAATCTTAACTACTCTAAGTTAACTAATTTGACCGGGTTTGACCCGTTGGTGAGATATTATGAAATATTGTATAATCATGCATATTAATTTATTATACATGAACATCATACAAGTCAATCAGGTGTATCATATCATCAACCCAAATTCTACCTAGATAATCATACAACTCATGCAAATCTCAACAACTAACATGTTCCAACACAAATGTTAATACATCACAACCAATATTTCATACGTGAAGTCTAACTATGAACTACATGCCATGTGAAGCTACTCATGACTTCATATCCTAAACCCTGCCAATCTTACTAAGTAGGGGCCTCAGATTCGCATGTGTGTATGACAATTCTAATCACATTCATTCACTTAGTTCATTCCAACCAATTCACACAGTGACAATTAATTCCAATCCCAAACACGATCTCCTAATCACTAACCACAATTCATCATCAAGTATGATCACTAAAACCTAAATTCCATACATGCTCAACCAAACATCCATACAACACAATTATCATATACCATAACATTACACGTCATCAATAATCATTCTAATATGATCCTAACATCACGAGCATGCCCAAATCATCATATCTAAGGTTCTACAAAAATAAAGTTTCCCTTTTCGGAAAGTAACAGCCAAAAGCAATCTAGCATCCAATTCAATCATGATTTCATCAACTTTATACCTAATCAAGTTCATAGCATTCATTCTAACATGATAATCATCACCAAATCATCAAAATTCCCAATCAACATACATAAAAGTTTCCTTTTAAGGTAATGTATGAACTAGATTATCAATCCATGGATTTCTTGCACAATCAACATAATATAGCATTCATACAACACAACTAACATCATATTAACATCTAACAATCGTCAATTTCATCTATTCATCACCAATTTCGAATTTAGGGTTCATCAAGATCAAAACTATGAAAATCCAATCAAAACTAACCTTTAGATGTGTAGAAATTAACAATTGGATTTGTAAAACACCTTGTAATCACTTGAATCACTCAAAATCCGAATGTTTGTGTGTGTTGAAGCTTGAATTCGCAAAGAAGGGGTGTGGGGATGGGGTTGTGGCCAAATGAGGGGTTTGGGGGGCTAGGGTTGGGTTAATTTTTATAATATTTGGTTTTAGAATACTTACAAAGTAACCCCTTTAATTTTATTTATAAAAACCAATCTTTTGAACACTTTTAAATAATTTTAACTACAAATTATAAGTATTAATAGTCAAAAATAATAATCATCAACATTTACAATAAGTCTCACAACATATGAAATATATATAACACTTTGTCACGTTATCGTGTAAAATTTACAAATAAATATTTAAAATTCTATGAATTTATGAATCACGTAATCACAACTAATAATCAACATTTTTAATTAGATTATTATTGTTTATCAAAGATTATTATTATGAGGTCACCAACATTCAATGACAACTAGTGTGTGTTCACTACACGTGTATGCAAGACCTAACAGAATGAATGGAGTTTGATAACAGAAAATTTTTGGATGTCACATCATATATCCAATTTTCATCACAATATCTTTCGATAACTATTGGATATCTGTTATAATGTTGACCATATTCGTGAGTGTATCTTAAGTAACAAAGCAACCTAGTCATATAACTCCAATGAATTAAGTTTGGGTTGCTCGTGTATCTACTTAGCTTGCTTACAACATGTCCTAAGTTTGGTCTAGTACAACTCATAAGATACATCAAGCTGCCAATAATTCTTGAGTATTCCAACGGATTAACAGGTTGACCTCTATTCTTAGTGTAAGACTCCGTCCCCCGGACACTCACAGCTGGTCGATCATTGCACATAAAAATATATAAGTTACATTTACCATTACTAAAACATTGTAGCATAATAAATTTAAAATCATTTCATACCATTATATTTTCTTTTGGAAAGTAATACATCATTGACAGATTACAAAATATAACTCGTTGCATTACATCATAATAACATTATCGTTATAGAAAATGGATGCCATCCAAAATAAGTCAAGTAGCCGCCTGTGCCATCCTCAGCAACCAATTACCTGCCAACTAGAAACACATAAAAGTCAATGTTGCTGAATGAGTTCTAGTTTTAAAATAAAATATACTTTACTTTCGTTCAAAACCGTTCTTTACTTTCATATGTGATCATACATCGTACATATAGATAGATAATATCATATTATCTTCCATTATCATTCATTAACTTTTGTTCAATGTACATCTTCATTTCGTTCATTAACTTTCGTACCATACATTCCATTCATTAACCATCATCCATGTAACACCCGGTTATTCCTTTAAAGTTAATAAAGAATGAATTAAGTGAAGAAAAAGAAAGCAAAGATATTTTACCCAAGTTAAGGGGTAAAAAGTGTCAAAAAGGACAAAAGGTTTGAAAAGTGGGTGTGAAAGGTGATGGCTGCCCACCACTCTCTTTACACCCATACAAAATTCAGATCATGTTATAGAGAGAAAGAAAATGAGCTGAAATTCTCGGATTGAAGAACAAGAGATGAAAAGTTCGAATTCAAGGTAAGAATTTAGGTGTTTAAGGTGTTCTTGACTGGTTTCATCCTCAGTTGTGTGCTCATGTGTGTTGTGTGTGTTTGGTTGTATGTTTTTAGTGGGTTTCTCAATGGTTGAACTCAATTGCAAACGAGTTTGGAAGAAGCCATACTCAAGAGCTGCAAAGGTGAGTTCTAGAACTCCTCTTTTACATGTTTTACTTATTTTGGGGCCGGAATTGCACGTACGAACTTTTTATAAAACTAGGGTTTCATACCTGTATGTGTGAATGTATGTATGTTGCGGGTATGGTGTGATGTTGGACTATGTTCATGGTTGATGATGTTTTGGTAGTGTTTCTAAGGCTTAGAATGCATGATTTAAGATTAGAACATGATAGATGGTGTTTGGGGACTGAATCTACTGTTAAGTGTGCCCTAAACTGCTCATACGCCCAAACAGTAGTTCATATGCCCAAGTTTAGAAAAACTGCTTAAGTGTTGGCAAATGTGGATGAGTAAGTCATGCGATTGAGGAAATGTGGATGAGTAAGTCATGCGACTGAGGAAATGTGGATGAGTAAGTCATGCGACTGATGAGTAAGTCATGCGACTGAGGAAATGCGGATGAGTAAGTCATGCGACTGAGGAAATGCGGATGAGTAAGTCATGCGACTGAGGATATGCGTATGAGTAAGTCATGCGACTGAGGAAATATGGATGAGTAAGTCATGCGACTGAGGAAATGCGGATGAGTTAGTCATGCGATTGAACAAATGCGGATGAGTAAGTAATGCGACAGAACAAATGCGGATGAGTAAGTCATGAGACAGAAAAAATGCGGATGAGTAAGTCATGCGACTGAACAAATGTGGATGAGTAAAGTCAATGCGGATGAACAAATACGGATGAGCATCGACAAATGCGGATTAGTAAAGACAATGCGGATGAACAAATAAGGATGAGCATTGACAAATGCGGATGAGTAAAGTCAATGCGGATGAACAAATGCGGATGAACATTGACAAATGCAGATGAGTAAAGTCAATGCGGATGAACAAAAAGAAATGCGGATGAACAAAAAGGGAAATGCGGATGAACACTTAGAATATTTTCTGACTTTTTGGGGAAAAAATGTTAAGTAGGCCTTGGCTTGGGAGGTTCCCGGGGGCTATGTAAGTTAACTTTTTGAAGACAAAGATGATGTGATGGGAATAGAATGTTATGATGAATGATTGATGCTTATGCATGATGGTATGTATGATGTATATTATGCATGTATGACAATGTGTGATTGATGAGGTGCGATTGATGATGTTATGTTATTGTATGATTTGCATGATATGTTCTGTTATGTTCCCTATTATGTGTGATGATGTGACTTTACGTGGTTTGATATTGTTAATGAACGTAAAGTATTATCTTAACGAAGTGAACGATTTAAGATGATGAAAGAGGAATATAATGAATGAATGCATTCATTAATGAAAGAGAAAGAAATAAAAGCCTTGCAAGCAACTAAGGGAGGTCCACAACTCATTGAGAGTTGTTACCTTGTGTGTGTCTACAGCGTGCGATTTTGGCTAACTCATAAGGGTTTATACACACAGTAGGAGTTCAGTCCGGGTGACTGCTCCAATACGTGCGATTTCCTAATTATTGTGTGTCATACATCGTGCGATTTTGGCTAACCCATAAGAGTTCACACACACAGGGGAGTGTCCAACTATGTGTGTATCTACAGCGTGCGATTTTGGCTTACTCATAACGGTTCATACACACAGTAAGAGTTCAGTCTTGGTGACTACTCCAATAACGTGTGATTTCCTAATTACTGTGTGGTATACAACGTGCGATCTTGGTGAACCCATAAGAGTTCACACACATAGTGGGAATCTGTCCTAGTGACCACTCCACACGTGCGATATGTGCGATATGTATGATAGGTGTGATACGTGCGATATGTGGGATACGTGTGATACGTGCGATATGTGTGATATGTGCGATACAGACGATATGTGCGATATGTGCGATATGTGCGAGATGTGCGAGATGTGTGATAGGTACCAAATGAACAATGATAAAGATAATACTTATTACCTTGATGTATGTGCGATGTGTGATCACGTGCGATAGTAACGAAAATGTTTTAATGAATGGAAGGTAATGCAATGTTTTTATTAAACTAGAACTCACTCAGCAACGCTGACTTTTTATGCATTTTCCAGTTGGCAAGTAAGAATTGTTGATGTTGATACATATGTACCTAGATTCGGATCTTAATGTAATATGTCTTGAATGTCTTACACTTATGTAATGCTTGGGTATTTAATGAAATCAGATTGTTTGGTTGTAATTTATAATGTTTAATATTTCATTAATGAGTTGTGTAATGCATACTGGCTTGATTATATAGGTTGTGGTTGTTTGAATTAATATATATATAATGTTATAACAATTAATACATTAAAACTTAATAACATGAAGTTATCATGCGAATGGCCCATGCTAATGGACCATACGAATGAACAACTTTTTGCGAATGACTCAGTCGCGCGACTGAACCAGGAGACTGGATCAGTCGTATGATTGTCATATAAGAATGGCTCAGTCGCAAGACTGAACACTCAGTCATACAAATGGACCAACCGTATGACTCAATCGCATTACTGAACCATGCTAATGGTTCAGTCGCCTGAATGAGAAACCATAACCTATAAATACCACCTAATTCGTGGAAAAATGTAAGCATTGAATACACTTCTACTCCAGACGTACCCTAGCCATCCAGAAGCCTCTAAGTTCATATTCCAAGTTCATAGAACGCGGTAGATCGATTCCTAATCGATTCTTAATGTTAGATTCAATACATAATTGTTTCTACGTGCATTCTCACTGATTGGATCGCCAATCAAATAGGATTCCGCACTATTTGGTTCAGCATACACGTTAATCAGTTAGTACATCATCATGTACATCATCCTAACAAGTGATATCAGAGCTTTGGCTCTTGATTACGTGTTGATTCAATCGTTTTTGATACAAAAATTGTGTTTTTTCACTAAAAACTCAATCTTTTTTGTGTCAAACGGAGTTTTAGACGTTTCCTGACCATAAAGTTTAGTTTTTTCGGCATACGGCGATTAGGGTTTGTGAAAATTCGTGTTTTTACTGCCAATACACGTTTAACCTACGAATTATCAAACTTCAGCAGGTTCAGTCGCACGATCGGCTCAATCGCACGACTGAGTTCATTCGCCTTCTCCAACCGCATGATTGGACTCATTCGTACCCTCATTCGTACGACGGAGAACCCTATTCGGACTGTTCAACCGCATTAGTTCATTCGGACGACTGACTCATTTGCATTTGTTCAATCGCACGATTGAACCATTCGCCTAGTTCAATCGCACGAATAAGACCAATCGCATACCTTTATTCGCACACATAAACAGTTTGTTTAATAATAAAGTTTAAGTGAAATGGAGGACCAGTTTTCAACATACACAACAATTAGAGACACTAGTATTCAGAATCTACTGCTATTGGAGAATGAAGTGGGAATTCATAATAAACCCCCAAAGCTTATCAAGTTAGACGACTACCCACAATGGAAGCAACGTTTCGAAATCTACTTAAATGGAGTAGATACATATTTGTGGGAGGCAATAGAGTCGGGGTACAACATGCCAGTAGGAGCTGACGGTGTCAAACTTACGTTAAGTGGCATGTCAGATGCACAAAAGGTGAAACACAACGTTGAGAAGAAAGTCTATGCTTTTCTTACCCAGTCTATTCCGAAGGATATCTTCCATCAGTACTCAGAATACACTCATGCAAAGAAACTATGGGATGCGTTGGAGAAGAGGTATGACGGAAATGCCTCACTCAAGGCCATTAAGGCCAAAGCTTTGAAGAAGGAGTTCGAAAATTTCTCTTCAATGGGAAAGGAAAGCCTAGACGACATGATCGACAGATTCTACCACTTGATGAGTGAGATGCACATTCATGGAGCAACTACGTCGATGGAGGATAAGGTATCCAACTTTGCAGATGGATTACCAGAGAAATGGGCTTCCTTCGTTTCAAATCTCAGACAGAATGGGATGATCTCGAAGTTAGATGTAAATGACTTCATTCTGAAACTGAGAGAGGAGGAACTCAAGATGAAGTACAAAGCCTAAAAGGCTAACTACGATCAGAATCCTGCACTCTACAATGCGACTCCTCGGGTCAAGACATCTGGAGCACCACTGCAGACTGCCTTCATCTCAAGCTCAGCAGTTCCAACACAAACTTCTACTTCAAGGTCAGAAACGTCAGGGTCGTCTAGCACCCAGTATATCATACCTGAAGCTAATGCAACAAAATTGAAAAACGATAACTTCGAGAACGTGACCGTTGAGGTGGCCAAAGAACACTGGACCTCTTAGCTGCTGTAGTCCACTCCTATGATGGACTAATTGTTGGAAAGATAGGAAATTGTCACCTGGCAAATGAGGATTATGAACAGGTGGACAAGATAAAGTTGGAACGAATGGACATAATGTGGGCTTTGGCAAGTGCTGTCCGACGAGCTAAAAGGTTTGTCAAAAAGACCGGACAGAACTTGGTTGCAACCAAGGACACGACCTTTGGCTTCGACAAGTCAAGGGTAACTTGTTTGAACTGTGGTGAGAAGGGTCACTTCAAGCGGGAGTGTGTGAAGCCAAAGAAGACTGGTAATGGCAATCTTTTCTTGTCCTTTAATCGTCAGGACAAGTGTAGAGATTAATGAAGAGGCTGATGCAACCTAAACATCTTAAGTCTATCCTTCATGTTGCATAAGTGCATTAAAGAAGAAGCTTAGGAAGTTTCACACATGAAACAGAAAATACTTTAAGTGTGAAATCTTCCAAAGCCATGACCAATATCTTCCGAAGCCAAACATAAAGTGTTCGGAAGCCTCAGAGACAAAGTCTTCCGAAGCTTCAAGTTCATGAAGACAGATTTCTTTCGAAGACTTTTAGTAACATGCTTTATCTGAT
>BJCM01224393.1:0-13501 GCA_018326385.1 Flaveria bidentis | reverse complement strand
TCCTTTGATTTGTTTGACATTTGATAAGAGAGCCCTGTTCCTTGTCATGTGCCTGGATGCTCCGCTATCGACAATCCACGTGTTGGTTTCAGCACTATAGCGAACACCCTGCACATTCAATTGAAAACATTAGTTCAGGTTAGGGACACAAGCCTTTACTGGCTTGGGTTTCATAGAAGCATCACACATCATAAATTCAACCCATTGACCTTTAGATGGTGAGGGAAGTTCAGATGTCTTCTGATTCTTATTATCAGACAAAGGGATTGATTTTTCTTTCCATAAGCCAGCTTTGTGTAAGGCCTGTTTGTGATAAACAGACGAATGGCTAATGGGTTGAACTTTAGGTTCGCTAGCCCTTCTAGGTGGCGTCACTGAGTTCCTCTTAAAAGAGCTAGGTTTTGGGTCCTGAAGTTCAACTTTTGTCCTTGGTGTCTGATAGTAAGGACAACTAGACAAAATGTGTCCATACTCTCCACAGCTGTAACATGATCTGCTTTCAACTTTACAATTTAACTGTTTCTGTGGAGAAGTGTATGTCACACGTGTAACCTTACTCTGTTTGGATTGAGACACTTCTTGTTTAGATATATATTCTGGTTTTACAAATTTAATTGCTTAACCTTGTTTAACATCTTTTCCATTTTGTTTACCTGGACTTTGACATGATGCATGTGATTGGTTAACATTAATGGTCCTTTTAGGTTCAGATTTGACTATGGTTGAACCAAACTTTATATTAACCTTTTCAAACTCTTTTTCCAGATTAACACAAGGCATTTTGCCTTTTGTATTTGATGTGGCCTCCTTTTGTTTAGTTCTAGATTTATTTAATTTATATGTGGAATCTGGATCACTTACAAGAGGAGTGGACACCATATGATCCTTGATTGGATTGTTATTAATTGGTTTACTTTTAGTGTTCATCAAGGTCTCAGGTGGTGGTGGAACCACTTTATATCCCAATCCCTCCCCATTATTATGCTCTCTCACTAAGTGTTGGACAATATGGGATAAACTTGTCCAACTATGTAGTTTTTGTTTTAGTGAATTAACTTCTACTTCTAAAACTGCCTTTTGTTTCTTAGTGTATTCTAGGGAGTTAAGATAGTACCTAATGTCATTAGCTTGGTTAAATGCTACAACTTCTGTTTCTCTAAGATGTTTGTTCAAAAGGTCTATCTTTTCTTTGTAACTGTGCTCATTTTGTTTTAATAATTTATTAGCTTCGGTGCACAGTTGCAAGTCCTTTTCTAAGCTATCATTATGATCTAATAACCTAGCAAATTTTAAATTTATGCTTTCTCTAAATTTATTACAACTAGAACAAGCATGATTATCAAAAAGTTGGTCAGTAGTACTTACCTGAGGAGGTGCAGATGAATAAACCATTAGAGCAGGGTTTGGTGTTTCTGGTTCTTGTGATTCTGACGTTGTTGTAGATGTTCCTTCTTCAGGCAGGTAGTTGACCACTGGTGCAGTCACTTTAGTATTGGACATCGCAAGTTCCACTGCAATATCTCCTTCACTAGCTGAATTGTCATCTATATCCTCCACACTAGCAATGTTGAATTCTCCCGGTGAGACAAACCGAAAGCTCCAGTCCTGTCCTTCATCATCATGAGCAGTCAAGGCTTTAGGATCCTTGCTTGATGAAGTAGGACTACTAATGGCTTTATCCTGACGACTAAAGGATGAGAAAGGGTTCCCATTTCCAGTCTTCTTAGGCTTCACGCACTCACGTTTGAAGTGCCCCTTCTCGTCACAGTTGAAATAGGTCACCTTGCTCTTGTCGAAGCCAAAAGTAGTGTCCTTAGTCACAACCAAGTTCTGTCCAGTATTCTTGACAAACTTCTAAGCTCGCCGGACAACACTTGCTAAGGCCCACATTATATCCATCCCTTCCAGCTTTGTTTCATCCACCTGCTCGTAATCCTCATCAGCCAGATGGCCAGTTCCCAATTTTACCAGCAATTAGTCCATCATAGGAGTGGACTACCTCAGCTAAGAGATCCATGTGTTCTTTAGCTACCTCATTTGTCACATTACCGAAATTTTTGGTCTTCAGTTTTGCTGCATTGGCTTCAGTTACAATGTATTGGGTACCAGATGACCCTGACGTTTCCGACCCTGAAGTAGAGGCTTGAGAAGGACCAGCTGATCTTGACACAAAAGCTGTCTGAAGTGGTGCTCCAGATGTTTTGGCTTGAGGAGTCACATTGTACAGTGCTAGATTCTAATCATAGTTAGACTTTTGGGCTCTATACTTCATCCTCAGCTCTTCCTCTCTTAGTTTTAGAATGAAGTCATTTATATCTAACTTCATAAGCATACCATTGTGTCTGAGATTGGAGACAAAAGAAACCCATTTTTCTGGCAAACCATCCGCAAAGTTCGATACTTTGTCTTCCATT
The DNA here is from genome assembly GCA_018326385.1 of Flaveria bidentis. Classification (NCBI taxonomy): domain Eukaryota; kingdom Viridiplantae; phylum Streptophyta; class Magnoliopsida; order Asterales; family Asteraceae; genus Flaveria; species Flaveria bidentis. The sequence goes on along the minus strand of BJCM01224393.1, from coordinate 11,087 downwards.
GACGTCGTTACTCCATGAGTGTGCATCTCACTCATCAAGTGGTAGAACCTATCGATAACATCGTCCAGGCTTTCTTTACCCATCGAAGAGAAGTTGTCAAACTCCTTCAAAGCCTTAGCCTTTATGGCCTTTAAAGATGCGTTCCCGTCATATCTCTTCTCCAATGCATCCCATAATTTCTTTGCTTGTGTATACTCAAAAAATTGATGGAAAATATCCTTCGGAATTGACTGTGTAAGCAAAGCATAGACTTTCTTCTCAGCATTGTATTTGACTTTTTGTCCATCAGTCATGCCACCCAGTGTAAGTTTGACACCATCAGCTCCTACTGGCATGCTGTACCCCATCTCTAAAGATTCCCATAGATTGGGATCTTGTCCATTTAAGTAGATCTCGAAACGTTGATTCCATTGTGGGTATTTGTCTAACGTGATTAGCTTTGGGGGTTTATTGTGACTTTCCACTTCATTCTCCAGTAGCAGTAAATTCTGAATACGTGAGTCTCTCCCTGCTGTGAATGCTGAGTATTGGTCCTCCATTGCTATTAACTTTAGTCTTTGAAATAAACTGTTTCACTTATGGGAATAAAGGTGTGCGATTGGGCTATTCGTGCGATTGAACAATGCGGTTGGCTCAATCGTGCGACTGAACTAATGCGGATGGCTCAGTCGGGCGAATGAACATGTGCGGTTGAACAATGCGAATAGACTACTCAGTCGTACGAATGGAGGTACGAATGAGTCCAATCGTGCGTATGAGGGATGCATATGTATTCAGTCGTGCGATTGAGTCAATCGTGCGACTGAAGCTGTTGGATTTTGAAAATACGTAGGTTTAAGGTGTTTTGGCCGCAAAAACACAAATTTTCACTAACCCTAATTGCCGTATGTCGGAAAAACTAAACTTTATGAACCGGAGACATCTAAGACACCGTATGACACAAAAAGATTGCGTTTTTAGTGAAAAAACACAAATTTTGTATAAAAAACGCTCGAATCATACGTAAATCAAGAGCCAAAGCTCTGATACCACTTGTTAGGATCATGTATTGAACGAAATACTAACTGATTAACGTGTATACCAAATCAAATAGTGCGGAATCCTATTTGATTGGCGATCCAATCAGTGAGAACGCACGTAGAAACAATTATGTATTGAATCTAAAAGTTAAGAACGATTTGGAATCGATCTAGTGCGATCTATGAACTTAGAACAGGTTCTTAGAGGTCTCTGGACGGCTAGGGTACGGATGTAGTCGAAGTATTCTTAATTCTTACGTTTTCCATGAATTAGGTGGTATTTATAGGTTAGGGTTTCTTATTCGGGCGACTGAACCATTAGCATGGTTCAGTCTTGTGATTGAGTCATGCGGTTGATCCATTCGTACGACTGAGTGTTCAGTCGTGCGGTTGAATCAATCTCATGTTACACTTGTGCGACTGATCTAGTCTCCTGGTTTAGTCGTGCGACTGAGTCATTCGCATGAAGTTTTTCATGCGTATGGTCTAATAGCATGGGCCATTCGCATGAGAACTTCATATTACTAAGTTTGAATATATTTGTTAATCATTCCATTAGTAATATTAGTTCAAACAACCACAGACCTATATAGTCAATTCAATAAGCGTTAAACTACTAATTAATAAAATATTAAACTTTATAAACACAACCAAACATTTGTATTTCATTAAGTACCCAAACTATTACATATGTGTAAGACAATAAAGAAATATTACATTAAGTTTAGAAACTAGGTACACATGTATCTACACTTGCTGATGCTCAGCAGGAGGTTCAGGTTGTGTTGTCTTAAATGGTTCAACCTTAACATCCACTTCTTGAGGGTCCTGACTTGGTGGGGAGTGTAAGTCAACTTGTTCTCCTCTTTGAATCTTCTTCTTGATCACCCTTATATGCTCATCCATAGTGGATAGAGACATGAGGCCAAGTCTCCTTCCGGAGAATCCATACAACTTCAAGATGCTCATCATCCTCTCCCTATTAGCAAACTTCTTCATACTCTTCTGGATGATAGCTCTTGACTTTGCAGCTTCTTCTTTTAACCTCTTCTTTGTGATTTTTCTTTCTTTGGTTACTTCAAGTTCAAGCTATTTGAGATACTCGAACTCAATGTATTCAAAAGATAGGGGAAAAAGTACATCTGGCTGATAGAGGCATGTGGCACTCAGGTAGTTGATCATTTTGATCCTATCAGTTTCTTTGTCTACCTGAGGTTCTTGTGGAGCCACATCCTTTTGTACATGACTTTCTTGAACTAGGGATAGGGTAGAAACATGCTTGTAGAGTCTATTCTGTCTTCTTTCTTCTTTGATTTGAAGAAGTAATCTTGCATCCTATGCCTCCTTTCTTTCCTTTGACGCTTCCATGTCAGCCAGTTCATATCATTCATCTAAGGGGAGGGTGATGATATTATCAATATCATAGTTCCTGGTTTGTAAGTAGCTTATCCTTACTGCCCTCAACTCATCATCCTAAGTGTTTGGCTTGGGGGTAACCCTGATAGCAGCTTCCATGAATCTAGCAGACCTAGTAGAGGAACTTTCTCGCCTTAACTTCCTCTTCCTCTCTCTCTCCTCCTCCTTAATCTCCTTAAAGGTAATTTTCTTTTCCCTTTGTCACTCATAGACCTTTGTGACTCAGGTTGGAGAGAGCTTTGGCCTTTATTGCTTTGTGTAGCTTTCAAGCTCTGGCTAGAGAGAGGTTGTGATGCACCTTAACCAGCAGGTGCTTCACTGAGGGAATGAATTGCTGAAGTAGTTGTGGATGTGACAAGGCTCTTAGGCTCTACCACTGGGCCTTCAGTCAAGGTTTCCTCTTTGAAGCTAATCTTAGGGTCTGCCTCAACATCCAGTTAACCAATAATATTACCTGATTTCCTTTGTCTCCTTCTAAGTTTGAACTCTTCAATAATTCTGTCTTATATCCTTTGAGCTAGTCTGTCAGCTTGTCTAAATTGGCTTGGGTTGAAAAGTGGTATGCAAATAAGGTCAAGAACTTCATAGTATTTCAAGGTCTGAAAGTTAAAGACTTCTTGCTGCCCTTGAACTCTTTGAAGAATAAGGGCTCTTTTGTTCGCATCATACATCCACCCTTTGATGTAGTTAGAAGTTTCTTGAGGTGGAGATTACACTTCTCTTGGTATCCCTTCCTGAAAAAGACTTTGAATGAAGGAGTCTATAGAGTCCACATCAATGTGAACTTGAGGAAGTTGTTGAGTATGGACAGTTGCAAGTGAGGATGGCGAGTCCTCAATATCCATACTCTGTGAGGAACTCCCAGGTTCTTTGTGGTTCTGTGTTTGTGATGACTTTCTCCTCCTTTTTGTTAGCATCACCCACTTGCATAGGTGAGCTAGAGGTTAGATCAATCACATTCATAGGTTATTGTGTTCCTTGTTCAGCTCTTCTTAAAGGTCTCCCAGCTAGTTTGTCCTTGAGATAAGATATCTCAAGTTGCTGATCATTGACCCTATTTTGCAAGGTAGTCACCTGAGATTCAAAGTGACTAACCTTGAAGAGTGAATAGGTGCATGTTTTTGATAGTTTTTGCACTTTTAGTCTCAAATTCCCCTCATCTTCATGAGAAGAATCATTGGGGGATGAGAGAATTGGACCAAAGTCTTCTCTCTCACCACCAGCTTAGAGTTCTTGGCTGTTGGTTTTCCTCTGCTCAATGTCAGCTTCAGTTGAAGTATCAATGTGCTGAGTTGCCATGGTTGAGGTCTTAATTATGTAATCACTTGCTGAAGTGAGAGCCACTTCCATAGGGATATCCTGAACATGTTCAGAAGTATCCACCTTAGTGATAGGTGACTGATGTGGGCTAGACATAGGTGAGTCAGGAGCACTCATCTTTCTTTGAGTGGGGGAGGAATAGAGAGACTCATTATACTCACTGAAACCTAAGTCTTCATCAGTATAGAAGTCAAGGTTGGGAATTAGTTGGTTTAAGTCCAAAGGTTGGGGATGGTAGCTGTCCTCTGAAGGTTGTTCATCTGAGTGTAGAGACTTAGAAGGAAGGCTTAAGGATGTTGGGATTGTGAGCTCATCAGTTTGAGTATGAGGAACCTTAGGACTGATAGTTGAAGGGATGGGAGTGGTTTGCTCCTCAAGAGAAGTGGGAGCTCTAGATTCCATTTCTTTCTATGTGAGTAGTGATATGGGGGCCTACAAAAACTAAATAGCTTATGCAGGGGTTCGTCTGGATCTTCTTTGGTAAGTGAGGGTGATTTGTGGCTGTTTTGGTGGTTGAGATATAGAAGGTGTGGGTTCAACACTGGCTTGTGTTTCCAGGTTGTCACCTTGAGTAATGAGCTCTAATATTTTTGGGACCAGGGCTGTTTCTACCCTAGAGAAGCCAATAGTTGGTTTCTTCAAGATTTTAAAGAGGCCGGGCTTCATTTGTCCCAGTTTAAGAATATTATCTGTTTTCCTCAACTGTGAGCCTAGTTCATAGTTGAGAATATGTTAAACATATCTAGGAAACATATAGTATTCTAAGGAGTCTAAGTTAGCAAGCATGTTTGTATAGACAAATTAAGAATACCTGAACTTGACCCCCGGAACCATCCCATGTACTATGAAGGAGAGATCTTCAGGAATCTGGTCCCAACCCCCATGCTTGTTGGATAAGCTGTGGATGACCACATGTAGTAAGTACTTCCACTGGGATGAGTCATTCCTTTTTCTAAAGGTCTTTGTAGAGAATTCCCCTTTATAGCCCATCTGCTGGAAGGACTAGTTAACAACTTATTTGGGAAAGGACAACTCACCTTCCTTATCATCTAGCTATAGATGAGTATTTATGATGGCTGGAGTGATGAAGATTGTCCTCCCCTGCACCGTAACAGACAGTGCCTTCTCCCTATCTAGAATAACCTCTTGACAGATTTTCCAGAAATCAAGGAAATGATTATCATAAAGAACAAGATCGATGGTAAGGGAGGTGGAATAGTTAGATAAAGCCAAGAATTGGAAAACCTCTGAGAAGTGTGGATCTTTCTCCGAGATTAACAGAGCAACCTGAACGTGTTGCCTGTGTAACTGCGTGGAAAAATCAGGGTCATTTCATCTGTTAAGGTTGGCCATTTAGGAAAGCTTAATGGTGAAGGAAAGAAAGAACAAAGGCGGTTGCAGAGAGAATTTTGGGGATTTAGGTTTGGAGGAAAGATGAAGATGATAGAAAGAGGGCGAAACCGTTGGGTTTATATGAACATGATTTAAGACAAATTTAATGAAAGAGGATAAACTTTGAAATTTGGATGTCAGTCCCACCTCTGAAAAAGAAGTTTGCTTTTTTGCTCAAAAAGTAGTTTTCTTGGATTTCGAAAATCTTCTGAAGGTAAATTGTCTTCGGAAGTTTTAATGAAAAAGCTTCCGAAGTCAAAATGACTTCAGAAGAATTTCCTGAGAGTTTTTGAAAATTTTGCTTCAGAAGAAAAATTAAGACTTAAAACTTTTATTCTATTAAGAATAAAGCTTCCGAGAGTTAATTTGATTCGGGAGAAAGTTGTCCTTGAAAACATGTAAGTGCCTAAGAGAAAATTTTAAGCTTCGGAAGAGATTTCAGACATTTCTTTCGAAGACAATTTATTTAGGCAGTTATTTGTTTTGAAGGTATAAGTTTCTTCCAAAGATAAAACTATATCTTCCGAAGGAAAAAGACCAAGATTCTCAAAGATTCTAAGGAAAGTTCTTCTAAAAAGATTTTTATCCAATGAAAACAAGAGCTTTTGAAGGTGATAAAATAGACAACTTAGGACACAAAGGTTTTAGAAATAATATGATTAAGTTTTAAGAAAAGCTACTCAAAGTTAATCATCGCAATTATTGAAATAAGATACTTGAATCTTTGTTCATCGAAAGCTTTGGTGAACAGATCAACATATTGTTCATTTGTGTTAACCTTGACTAGTTTGATTAATCCCTTTTCAAAGTTATCTCTAATCAAATGATACCTAATATTGATGTGTTTTTTCCTGGAGTGATGCACTGGATTTTTAGTGATTGATATAGCACTATTATTGTCTATATGGATGGGAGTCTCCTTGAATTTTAATCCAGTCAAGCATCTAATTTTGAATCCAAAGCACTTGAGCACAACAGCTTGCAACAGCAATGTATTAAGCTTCAACAGTTGATGCAGAGACACAAGATTGTTTCTTGCATTGTCATGAGACAACCCTTCCACCAAGAAACTGACATCCCTCAGATGTAGACTTTGCAGTCATATTGCAGCCACCATAATCACTGTCTGCATATGCATATAGATTGATATCAGAATTCTTGGGATACCAGAGGCCAGGTGTTGAGGCACCTTTGAGGTATCTTAGAATTCTTTTGGCAGTTATAAGATGTGACATCGTGGGGTTGGCTTGATATCTTGCACAAATACATGTGGCAAACATGATATCGGACCTGCTAGCTGTAAGATACATGAGAGACCCAATCATAGCCCAATAAAGGTGTTCATCCACACACTCCCCCTCAAGATCAGGTCCAAATGAGTGGTTTCTTTCTATGGGTATCTTAGCACTCTTACAATCAGTCATGCTGAACCTTTTGAGTATGTCCTGAACATACTTTGACTGACTTATAAAGATGCCATATTCTACTTGCTTCACTTGAATTACCAGAAAGAAATTGAGTTCCCCCATGGAACTCATTTCAAATCTGTCCTTCATCAGCTTCTCAAAGTCTTTGTAGAGCCTTGGATTAGTTGAACCAAAGATGATGTCATCTACATATACTTGAACTAGCCTCAAGTCATTTCCTTGTCCTTTGATGAAGAGAGTTCCATCTATAGTACCCCTTCTGTATCCATGCTTGCAGAGATACTAAGATAGAGTCTCATACCACTTCCTTGGTGCTTGGTGCAACCCATAAAGAGCTTTATCAAGCTTGCAGACATAATCAGATCAGGATCTGCAAAACCAGGTGGTTGTTTGACATACACCTCTTCATTATTTTCCCCATAGAGAAAAGTACACTTGACATTAAGTTGATAGACCTTGAAGTTTTTGGATGCAATAAAAGCCAAGAATATCCTAACAGCTTCCAGTCTTGCTACAGGAGCAAAGACATCAGTGTAGTCAATTTCTTATTTTTGTGTGTACCCTTAAACAACTATTTTAGCTTTATTCTTGATGATAATTCCTCTATCATCATTCTTATTCCTAAACAACCCTTTGGTTCCTATAGTAGTCTTCCCATATGGAAGAGGACATAGGTTCCAAATCTTTTGCCTTTTAAACTGAAGCAACTCCTCTTGCATAACTTTAACCCAACTTCCATCCTTCAGAGCCTCATCAATCTTCTTAGGCTCTATCTGAGATAAGAAACAAGAGTGAAGATAAACATTTTCTTCATAGGTTTGTCCTCTTATTCTTACCCCTGTGTCAACATCTCTAATGATGTTTTTGGTGGGATGAGACTTGTGGATCCTTAGCTGAGGGATCACAACAAGTTGTTGAGAGAGATCTAAATTAGAGAAATTTTGATATGGCATTGATGTTTCTCCCACCATATCGACACACTTATCAAGAGAGACTTGATCGAAAGAATGTGTGACATCATTGATGTTTTCTTCTATGGAGTGGTTGTCAACATCAAGAAATTCTTGATCATTATCACCACCACTATTTTCTTCTACAATTGAAGCTTCTTTATCTGGTTGTGGAGCCTCTAAGCTGGAATTTGAAGGCATCTAAGATGTATCAGTTGAATTTGTCATTGTTGTGCTGATAGAAACTTCATTTGTAGAGTTAGTTACTATTGGAGTTGAAGATGTATAGCTTGAAGGTCTTCTCAACTCAAATCTTGGATTAGGATCACTTGTAGGTAGTATGTCTGTAGATCCTGATTCATGCTCACAAGATTTGTTAAAACAGTTGGTAATTAAATCAAGATCAGACAACCAATTCGGACCAAAACCTTTCACACTGGGAGTGTGCTTATTAAAAGTCACATTGGCTGATTCTTCAACTACTCTAGTTCTGAGATTGTATACTCGATAAGCCTTAGCTTGGGAAGAGTATCCAATGAAGTGTCCATCATCTAATTTCTCAACAAACTTGTCAATTTGACTTTGGTATTCAAGATGGTGCAAAGACATCCAAATGACCTAAGGAAACCAATGAAAGGTTTCCTCTTGTGCCAAAGTTCATAAGGAGTCTTACCATGAGTCTTAACCATTAAAACTCTATTTTTCACATAGTAGGCAGTATTGACTGCCTCACCCTAGAAGGTGATGGGCATGTTAGAGTCAATCAACATAGTTCTTGCAGCTTTAATAAGTGTCCTATTTCTCCTCTTAACAAGGAGTCCTTGGAGCAATATATTGTCTTGTAATACCCTTTTCATCGCAAAATATATCAAGGATTTGGTTATTAAATTCAGTTCCTTTATCACATCTTATGGTTTTGACCTTGTGATCACATTGATTCTCAATCTTGAAGATGAAATTATTTAGAATCTCAGAAGTCTCATCCTTAGTTTTAAGAAAGAAGATCCAAGTGAATCTTGTAAAGTCATATGTGATCACTAAACAATAAGAGGTCCTTCCTAGACTCATTACACTAGTGGGGCCAAAGAGATCCATATGAAACAAGTGTAGGGGAGTAATGATGGAGTTTCTTTCTTTTGGTTTGTGAGGTACCTTGTGTTGTTTCTTTTTCAGGCATGCCACACAATGGTCATCACTTGTAAACTCTTTCTTTGGCATTCCAGTTATCAAATCATTCTTAATAAGTTTGTTTATGTTTTTAAAGTTTACTTGAAACATTCTTTTATGCCAAAGGAAAGACTCATCACTATTTGCTTTAGATAGAAAGCATGAAACTTCTCCTGAGGGAGATGTTTTCTGCAAATCCATCTTGTACATGTTCCTTCTTCTGGGGGCTCTGAGCGGGATATGCTCATGAGGAATAACCACCCTGGGCTTGAGAACAATGCACTCATGCTCAGTAAAGAGCATGTTTTGACTCTGATCACAAAATTGAGATACACTCAGAAGATTGTATCCAAGTTCCTTGACAAACTTTACCTTCTCAATGCTAAGCTTACCAATTGTGACCTTGCCCCCTCCAGAAATATAACCACCTTCATCTCCTCCAAAAGCAACTAGCCCTCCATCAATTCTTTCAAAATTTTAGAGTAATGACCTATTGCCTATCATGTGCCTGTAACATCCGCTATCAATGATCCAGATATTTTTGTTTTTCTTGAGTTGTTCCTGCACAAAAAAATGATTAGTTACATTTGGAACCTAAGCCTTATTGATCTTGGGCTCATCAAAAGAAGTAGAAGGTAATGAAACAATAATAGATCCTATAGTTGTGCTTTGAGAATTTCTTGTTGTTGTTGATGGAGAACTCTCAGTCATTTGGTCTTTCTTTGTCTTCCACACCACCTTTGGAAGTTTGGACTTGACCTTCAAAACTTCAGAAGCTTTTGTGGCTTTGGAAGTTTTTATGACTGGACCTTCGGAAGATCCTGTTAGCACTGCAGTAGACTTCAGTGCTTCGGAAGCATTGCTTTCTTTCGAGACCAAATTTTCTTCTGAAGGCAATTTTCCACTTGCCTTCTTCTTCATTTTGGAGCTTTCAAAGGAAACATTTATCCTTCTGAAGCTTTCTTTTTCTTCTCCAGACTCTTAGAAGTTTCTTTCTTTGTGATGTGGAGAGTACTCTTTGGATTGTAGATACAATCTTTAGCAAGATAAGAGGTACTCCCACACCTAACACAATACATTTTCTTCCTTCTAGGAGTCTTCTTCTGTGAACAAGGCTGAACTTGATCACTTTCAATCTCCATCTTCATCTTCTCAGATGATGTGGCAATTCTTGTAGGGTTAGAACTACCTTTGGAGCTTGATGGTTCATTTTGTATAGTAGCGGTGCACCACTTATCAGCCTTCTTTATGATGATAGGATGACTTGGACATGAACTAGAACTCTTGTTGTTTGAGTTCAAGTTCAAGTCCTCAGTTTTAACCACTTCAAATCCTGCAGAAACAAAGACTTGTTTCTGTGCAGAGCTAAAGGTGTCCTTGATCTCCTAAGCCTTCCTTCAGCTCTATATAGAAACAAGTCTTTGTTTCTGAAGGATTTGAAGTGGTTAAAGCTAAGGACACAAACTTAAACTCCAACAACTAGAGTTCTAGTTCATGTCCAAGTCATCCCATCATCAAGAAGAAGGCTGATAAGTTATGCACCACTGCTGTACAACATGAACTTGTTAGGGCCGTCGGCGTATGAAGTACTAACAGATTCAACGTGAAACCAGATCAAATAGTGTGGAATCGTATTTGATTGGCGATCCAATCAGGGAAAACGTTAATCCAATCAATCCTAACAATTTGAACACGTTAAGAATAGACTTGGAATGATCAGAAACGTTCTATGAACTTGGAAGAGACAAACTGGACGAACTTGGACGGCTAGGGTTGTGAATTCTCGAAGTCTCCCGTTTTTCCACGAATGAAGTGGTATTTATAGGTTACAGTCTTCATTCGTACGACTGAGCCAAGCGACTGGCTTAGTCGTGCGACTGAGTCATACGATTGATTCATTCGTACGACTAAGTCAGTCTTATGACTCAGTAGTGCGATTTACTCAATCACCAGGTTCAGTCGTGTGATTGGCCCATTTGCATGGTTCAGTCGTGCGACTGAATCAGATTACTTAGTTAAACACATTCTTGAACCTTTAATGATTCAGAACATGTCTAACAACTATAAGCCTATATAACATGTTCATATATGCGTGTATCATTACATAATATAAATAGATATAACATTTAAACAATCAACAAACATTCACAGAAGAGTTTTTCATTTCATAGATTCAACATTACATATGTGTTACAAGATGAAAATCTATTACATTTAAGATCACTAGACTAGAACTAGGGACATGTGTACCAACAAACTCCCCCTTGGTCCTAGTTCTATCTAAACTTTGATTTCCTTCTTGAACTCTTCATATCTCTTCACTCTTTCTTCTCGTGAAACCCCAACATGAATATTCAGTGCGAAGCATATACGTATAACGTGTTGGAACTGAAGTG